>JBCEWC010007945.1:0-20674 GCA_038996855.1 Solanum aculeatissimum | reverse complement strand
TGTAGAGGTGTACATTGGACAAGTATTTTGTAAATGAGCTTGACTCTTATTCTATGATGTTATTTTGAAATGGTTTGGAAATGTACTTTCGCGATCGATGAAGTGTGATGACAAGTTTGAGAGACTTGTTTGGGGTTCCTTCGGGTTCCTCATTCTCCATGTCACGCCTAGGCCCTAGGCTTGGGTCGTGACAGGTAAATATCCCCATCCTTTCTATTAAGTTTTGATGAGATTATGAATAGATTTTTAGGGTAGGAACGTGTACAATTTATGAAAATATAGCCCTAGGATTCTTAGAACAGAATCATGATTTGGAGGTCGAATAACAATCTGTTTTAGCTGAAATTTGACGTATAATTTTATTTTATTATGGTAAAATATATTTCAAAAGAAAATTTCAAATTCGAATTCAAGGACTCGGGGTGATTTTTTTAACTCAATTTTTGAGTTGAAAATAAAATATAGCAATATAAGTGTCATTGAATTCGTATTCTTATGAATATTACATATTTGATAGATTCGACAAGTTTTGAGGCATTGAAGGAAGGAAAAGCATTGTTGAATTCACTAGCTTGGCTTTAGTTTCAGGTATATTATGGTTTATTCTATACGTTAGATAGACTCTTAATAGTGATTGATATGCATTGAGTGATGTTGTAAAGTTATTATACGCGTTTAATTTATTGTGGTTTGGATGATTGATATGAAATGTGATTGATCTGAAATCTCAAGGCCATGAAATCCATAATCTTGAACTTTCTCTACCAAGTGGTGCCTTGAATAAAGAAGGCTTGATGAAATATTATTAATAAAGTGAAAAGTAATGATAAAAAATGATGAATTAAATATAATTGTATCGGGTGTCACGTTTTGACATGATATAATTAGATCGAATGCCACGTTTCGACATGATATTATCGGATCGGGTGTCACGTTCTAATATGATATATATATTGGATCGGGTGTCATGTTTCGGCACGATAATAAATAAAGGAAAATATACTAAAATAATTTATTATACACAATTTTAAATAACCTATCTCCCCCAAAAAGTATAATGTGGATGCCTGAGTCCTCATGTGTATTCTTGATATCGTTGGTTGGTTATGTACCTATTTTTATTGTTGTCATATGTTAAGTGCTCTAGTGATTTCCTGCTATTATTTTATACATATTGATTTCTATTTTGAGTTAACTGATGATACCTACTCAGTACATGTTGTCTGTACTGACCCCTACTTATATTTTTTTTGTTTTGATTTGTGGAGTGCAGCGAATGTTCTGATAACTTCGACTCGCCCTCAGCTCTAGCCAGCCTCCAGAACATCGGATTCAAGGGTGAGCAATCCTCGTAGCTCGAGTTAGAATCTCTCAGTCATGGAATAATGTCCTTAGTTTTTGGACATAAACTATTTTATTCATTTATTTTGGTGTTGACATTCTTAGATTTGGTAGTTTGAGAGTAGCGTCCTTGTTGTGATGGCTTTTAGATTTTGGGGAACATAATGTAATAAACTTAGAGATTTTTTATTATTTCTTGCGTTATGAGTTTGAGCTTTTGATTATTATCGTACTTTATAAGTTAAATTGCTAATATATAGATGTATCTGTTTGTTCGCCCACCTAGGAGGGTAAGTGTGGGTGCCACTCATGGCTCAATTTGGGTCGTGAAAAGAGTTGAGTTCCAAATTTGAATTAAAAGTGTTTCTATGAATTGAATACTTGAATTATTAATGAATTATCTTAATTGGTTATAATTACATAATTATTGATTATGTTGTTGAGTCGAATATCTGAGATGCCTATTCATGTTTCATTCACATGAACCCTAGTTGAATTTTGTTTTAACTATATTTTATGCATGGATTAAATTTTAGAGCATGATTTGGTGAACGTAACTAATGAGAATAAGTTAAACTTGAACACAAGTAATTTGAGTATAAATGACTATTTACAAACTGAGTTTGAAAGAGTTTTGAAAGTATATTTCTTGATTTAAAGAAAAAATTTGATTAATTAAGATGAAATTGATTTGATGTGACTTTGATGAGATTAAATGAGTTAGTTTGTTTGAACATATTTGTTATTCCCGATAAAATTATCAAAATACCCCTAGATGAGAGACGCTCACATAACACATCTTCTTAAACTCTTTTGGAAAATCTGAGGTTAGAAATGCGATCAACATAAAACATTATGTGGGAAAATGGTCTTGGTTGATTTTTAGAGCAACCGGATTGAAAGATATTTTTTTGTGCAAAAATGCAACTCCAGAAAAGTGTGTGACATATTCACGCCGCGGACTTGTCGTGGACTTTCACTTAATGGTGATCCTAATATTTTCTACGGGATTAGAAATTCATCGACGATTTTTGATGAAAATGCCCATAAATTGCCTAAGTCCACGACACGGACTTGGTTCTCCGAAGGGAAACTTTTCAACTTTTATCGAGGGACAGACCTGTCTCAACCCCTCGTAAACTTAAAACACAACCACTATAGGTCATTTTAAGCTTAAAAGGGGCTTTTAAACTCATCCCTAAGCCTTTCTGAATGTTCTAACAAAAACTAGGGCTAAAGAGGAGAAGAATAGGGATTTGAGGAATTGAAGTCGAAACCCGCACAAATTTGATTGTTTACCTTCATCCCAGGTATGTAAGGCTAACATAAATCATGGAATTGTTCTTCTATATGCCCCTTGATTGAGACAGATTGATAGATGAAAATATGAAGTCTTTATACATGTTTTCTTGAATATTTTCTCATAAACTATACTATGTTTTGCATTTTCATATGTTGATGATCATCATAAAATTAGTTTACTGAGTAAATGGTTTTACATGAGTTATTTCACAAACCATACATATTACTTTATAAAAGAATATATAAATAAACATAGGATTGAGTCTAGAGCCTTGATTTGAGAATGTTGATAATGATTGGTGATGTGAGCATGATGATAGGTTGATAGAATTTGATGGTCCTAAGAGTCCTCATAAATGAACTCTAAAAAATTGGTCTAAATTAAAAGTCCTCCTACATGATTGTCTATTTCACTCTTGAAAGGTCGATGGAATTGATGTCGCCCAAGATAAACCTCTTTTTGAAGGTAAAAGTGGTTATTGTGAAGATATATAATCTAACCAAGGTTAGGGTCGAACCCACAGGGAATATGGTTGACTTCCGATCAATTCAAAGTAAAGTGGGATAACTAATCCACTTATCTCCCATAAAGTGAGGGTTTTGAAATTTTAAGAAAAGTAAACCTAGACTAGTGCAAGTGTTATGAAGTTAGTAGAAGAGTTCTCATGCCTCGCAGGGTACCCTTGGCGTGACCGGAACTCAGAGACTATTGCTAGTCCCAAAGTGAACCACGCAGCCTCGTCACATTCGTTCAATCATAATCTAATAGCAGAAGCCATCAATGATGAAGAATACTCAAGGAAATAACATGATAAAATGATAAATCAAAGATCAAAGTCCAAACAATCTATCCAACGACTAAGTAAGACTAGTGTGAAAGAAACTAGTCAGAAATAACATCAAAACATAATCTAGAGTCTAGTCTATGAAGCCTCTGACTAGTTGGTGTCAATGGCAGGTCCATGGCTACCTCAAAATAAAATAAAATAAGTCTAAACCAAAAGCTAAAAGATAAAACATGTCATCCTCCGAAAGTAGGGGAGGACTCACCAAATCAACTAAATGTAAATAGGTCCTCAACAGAGCGCCTGCTGATGATTGCTAGTACCTATCTCTGCATCATGAAAAGATACAGGCCCAAATAGGCGTCAGTACGTGGAATGTATTGGTATGTCAAATACCAGAATGAAACATGTAAAGGCTGAATAACATCAACTCAAGAAGTAAGGAACTCAGTCATTAAGTCAAAAGTCTAAGGTAATAATGAAGTTTAGACAATGACCCCTCATATACCATCTTATCCCATCTATTCAGAGTACTATCAAGACCAATTTGGGAGTTTCTCCAATCGACAACCATCACCTATGAGTCAGTGATGATACAATAAATCAATGTTGTTGACACATCCATCCAATACCTTGTCAGGGTAAAGGACATGCCATAAGTGGATCTACAATAATAACATCAAGTCCTCTTTTTGGGACAGTAAGGAAACATCTGATTTTATGGTTCAATCCTCTCCTACACTGGCAACGTAGTTATTGAGTTTGAGTTGGACTTACTCTTACTCAATTTGGTACTCAATACTCCTCTCAAGACTCATTATGCTCATAAGACCTCAACTCTATGGTTAACTCATTCATCTACTCTCATGGACATTCGTCAACTTTGTTCATCACATCAATCATCAAGTCTTTGGTTACATTCTTTTAAGGTTCAATTCTTGACTCATGAAGACTCAATAATGCATCACTCGAACTCATAGCATTTAAGAAACAATAATAGTGTTAAAGTATTTAAGGATTCTATAAACTCTTTAGGTTCAAATTTTACTCATGCATACTCATTTAAATGCGACATGTAAAAATAACAAGAATTCAGTCTAGGTTTTATGTAGAAAAACAAAACCATCAATTTCTAGTATTTAATTCATAAAAACTGTAATTCACGTAAAATTATATAGATATATGTTAGAATTTAAAATAAATCTTCACGAACCCATGGAAGACTCAATTCATCAACATGTTCCATCGACTCAGGTTATGGGGCACATGAAAGAACAAAATCTATGTTTTAGTTAGCCTTACATACCTGAAAGTTTGAATCTTGGAGTAGCTTGGAAGAATCCTCAAGTTCTCTCTTCAAACCCTAGCCTTTTTCTCACTTGAAATCTTGTTCTACATTTGGAGAGGATGATTTAGCATAATGTTACTGATTAGATATGTTTTAGGACTTTATTTATGTATAAAAAGTCGAGTTTAGGCTTTAAAAGGGTAGAAAAAGATCAAAATAACCCTTTAGAAAAAGCTAAAAAATGTCATCCACGAGACCCTTTATGGCCCGTGGAACGTTCCACGACTCGTGGGTCACTTCCGTGAATGTTTTGGAATATATTTTAGGTTACAGGAGCTTTTCACGAGACCCATACATGAACTGTAAAAGGATTTACAACCCGTAGATGGATTCATGAAGTCTGGAGCTGAAATTTAACTTTCTGGACCTTTCCACAGAACCTAACCTTACGGGTCGTATGTCGATTGACGACTCGTATAAGGTTTCATGGAATCATCTTGCCCTGGCAGTGTTCAGTTAAACGGCCATAACTTTTGACCCCAAACTTCAAATGAGGTGAAACCAGTTGCTTAGAAAACTAATTCAAAGAGATTTCATTTGATAGGTCATGGGCTACCTAATGCTTTATGTGCTAAGATTTATGATCATTTAAAGTCGACCCTTGCATAATCTATCACTATAAACTCCATTTATTGAAAAGTTTTGAAATCGCCTAAGTGTTAAAAGTCTCTTATGACCCTAATACACTTCTCGTATGTAAGAATGGGTTTCGAAACATAGTTACATGTGTGTGTAGAGTTACGGGATGTTATAAGAGCTAATAAGGGTGATGTGTTCCCCATGTTTTCCTAACTCAGTAATACCAGATAATTGTAATCTTTTTATGTGTGTAGATGCAAAATGGTAAGTTAAGTTTACCTAACTCTTTTATCCAATGGAGAGGTAAATTTTACTCCATCTCCTAGTGTGATATTATTAACCCTTACCTATTGTCCCAGTGCAAACTCCCCTTGATTCAGTTTGGTTGATTAGACGAGAAAATATCAATCAAATTCTGTTAATTATTCTCTTTTTTTATTCATTGCCTCCTTGATCCGATAAGTAATACTAGGTGAGTTCTAATGTTGGCCACCATTAAAAAACATGCAAAAAGAAGAGAAGTAATTAATACATCCATACACACTTTCCAAGAATTATGAATTATCTAGTTTTCTCTTGTTAGTTCTTCATGGTTCCCACTACCCTAGTTGTGGATTTAGCTACTCATGATCAGTGTAGGTTCAAGAATCATGATACTAAATAACATAATTAAGCACTTACACGAATGAATTTAAGCACAAGAAATCCAACTCTTCAATAGAAATCGCAAATATGAATCAAGAACACAAAATATTGTAAAAATTCCAAAATCTGTAACTATTGGTAACTCTCTGTCCTGCCTCTCAAAAAATAACCTGAAAACCTATTTATAATGTCTAAAATACAAAACCAAATCAAAATAGGGAAACTGGGTCATCAAGCTCTACGAGCATCTTCTACGGGTCATATAATGTTCCACGGCCCGCAATCGGGGTTTTGTGCTTCTGTTATTCAAAGCTGGAGTGGTCTTCTACGAGACACATCTATGGGTCGTATAATATTATATAGGTTGTATAAGATTCTATAGCCCGTGGAGGGTTTCATCTGATGAACTTTCAGTACTTCTTCACTTTTTGATCCTCAGGGTACAACATCAACTCTACAACTCGTGGAAAATTTTACGACTCGTATGCTTATTCATAGAGTTTTTGTGTAAAAAATTTCCCTTTATTGGAATTTGCTATGAACCCTCTTCTACGGCCCATGAATCTTCCACGACTCGTAAAGGGTTCTGTGGATTCTCAAAATCTACAATTTTAGCACACTTAGCCCAGAAATCATACCAACCCTGTAATCTTGTAAAACAAATATAAAAACACATCAAACCTACTAACATCACTTTGAGAACACACAAAATCTTAAGTTTTAAGCATCAAAAGTGTTGTATTTCGAAAGCACAGCAACACCATCAACTTGAAATTATTGCTTGTCCATAAGCGACTGACTCAATCTACATAATTAGCATACATTATCTTGAAATCAAGCTCAGACACCTACACCAACTCAGCAATGCATATCAGAAAGTCATCAAACAAACTAATCAAACAAACCAATGCAGATTAATAGAATATGACAGTGCAACTATGACAAGCAAGGTAACCACAGATAAGAAACAACCACTAAACAACCCCAAAATCAACAGTGTAAGGCAAGTGCCCTCGTACAAAGAAGTCCCCTATCCCACTCATAATAGTATTTCAGATTCATTGCTTAGGACTACATAAAAATCACTCACTCTCACAATAGATATTCAAATAATGTGTTCAATACCATATGCTCGCCCCTCTACTCACGACTATAACTTTCGGCCATTTGGGTGAGGATCACTATAGGACTTTCTTGGCTTGTAACGTAAGCTCGGGGGGCTTAGGTGTGATGTTTTGGGAACATAGTGACTAAAGCCCCTCCTTGATACAGTGTTTTCTACACTTTTTCCCTACTAACACTGGTATTTTCAACTCATTCTCCCCTTCTCCTATTTCAAGATCTTTTAGGTGCCTTATTCTAGTTCTTGGCTCATTTGCAGTTTTATTTTTCACATTCATTTTCTTTTTAGCTCATTTTTGAAGCATCTTTTCATATTTTTTGGCACCCATATCACATCTTTCCCTTTTTTACGTATCACTAGCTTCCACCCTATTTATTTTAATCTCCCTTGCACTAGCCACCCTCAACTTAGGCTTTTGATCTGAGTTGAGGTACACAATATCCAATCTACGAACCAGGGCCACCTTTTGTAGCTACCCTCAACATAGGATTTTTGCCTCAGTCATGGTGCATAATGTTCAAGGAAGGACCAGGTCCAATTTCAGGATTTCACAATCAACAAGGCTTGGTTACTTAGGTGTTTACAAAGAAAAAGAGTATATGCATGACTCAAATATTCAGATCAAGTGATGCATCAAGCGTTTGTTTGGTTATTTAAGCTAAGTGGACTAATATGAACAATGGCCTAAGATCCTTTCCTAACCAACTGGCCTATGGTCTAAGTTAGAGTAAAAGGGAAAGTTTTGAATTGAAACATAATATAAGAATCATACAAATAAGCTCACACACATGTCACTAATTACATTATTAACTTAGACTCTCTGATCATGCTTTTATATTAGAATTACACCTCACTTATCAGAACAAGCACTACCAAATAATCAAACATGCTTGGTTCCTATCAAGACTAACTATCAACAAATATTTTATGGTAGGTATCATTTTTCACTAAAAACAAACAGCATGCCATAGACATCAGTACCATATGCTAGTAATACAACTTATACATCCTAAACATGTCAGTTCAATAGAAATTAAATATCCTCGGGGAAAAAGAACACAGGCAAGAAGACCTCTATTTAAAAATTAGGATAGTTATAGGTCATAACTACTCAGACTTCACTGAGGCATGTAACTACCCACACCCCATCAAAACAGATGTGCATTATCCCCAATGCACACAAACTATCAAAATAAAGAACAAGGATTAAAAAAAACGACAATATGCCTGGGCACCTAAGCGCCTCTCTATGATTGAGACTGTCCACCTTCAACCTGCCTAGTGGACTCCTCAACTGTAGGAGTATATCCAAAGGGTCCAGCACCTCTCACTCTCTCTAGATCACGAGCTTGCCTCATCTCCTTTTTCTTCTCAAGCGTATCTTAACAAGCCCTAACTCCTACTTCTCTATCACCCCCGACTTTAATCTTGCAGCATCTGGGTAATCTGTGCGGGGCCTCTTCCCGAGTGAAGGTAATGGTGTCTACTCTGGCGCAAAAAAATCTATCACCGTACAGTAGGGTCGATCTGTGGGAACTCTACTAGTGTTGTGAGGGTTGCTCTCATTTCGACTCAGAGTTATTAGATCTCTGTCTAAATGGTTGTTATGTCTACAGGTTGTGATGTAATAAGGCTCTATTGTACTTGGTGCTCAAATGCATCAATGCGGTTGTCCACGAGTATAAGTCTATCCTGTATAGTAGTTCCTGTGAACGTCCACATGTGGGCCTCAGTCTCTACAAAGTCCTAGAAAACTCAAGGTTTAATCTACTGAAGTAACTGAGTCAACTAGGACTCAACGCGGGCCTGTCTCTGCATCATGGCATGTATGGATGCCACTAATACAAATACCATGCCAACGGGTACAGTTTTAGTAGGCGCAGCCTCTAGGGCAAGAATAACAATAGTGGGCCCTCTCTCTGCAACAATCTATGGCTGTGGGGCCCCCTCAACAATGAGAGCAACAGTAGTGGTGGTAGAAAGAGGCTCAGGTGGTGGTGCTACGATGAATATCTCGGGCACATGAACTGGTAGTCATGGTTCCCACCAGAGTGCCATCGGATTATCATCAACCGTTATTAGGTTGGCATCCAACGTCCTCTAAACCTCTATAATGGAGTCCTCATGATGAAGAATTTTCACCTCCTCATCTAAGAATAGTCTTTAAATAAGGCACGGGAAAGGGATAGAAGTGGACCTCTTTAGGGTTGACTCATGTATCTGCTCAACAATCAATAGGGCCCAATCAATCTCATAGCTAGCCAAGGTGTTGGCAACCAAAATAGCACGGTCCAGCGTCAATCTATTATCTGCAAGTGTAGGCCAGATCCTTGATCTCACTATAGCCCACTAGAATTTAATGGTGAAGCTGAGTGAGGCCTTCACAATAGGCTCCATAGAGGCAGTTATCCACTTAGGGTTTTGGACCTACTCTGCAATCTGCTCAGCTACCCATCTCATCAAACTGACTTTGCAGATTGGTTCTCTCATCAGGGTTGTGTCCCTAGTCAGCCCCACTCTTCTATCAAACTCTATTGTAGACCTGGGGC
This sequence comes from Solanum aculeatissimum, assembly GCA_038996855.1. NCBI lineage: Eukaryota > Viridiplantae > Streptophyta > Magnoliopsida > Solanales > Solanaceae > Solanum > Solanum aculeatissimum. The sequence continues at coordinate 11,002 of JBCEWC010007945.1, read as the reverse complement.
TGGGAACTCTAGCCTGAAAAGCATGTGACAGATATTAGTCTCTGACATATCTACCCGACGACCCCTTACTATAATATATGTCGACTGAGGCTGGGTGAGGGATTCTTCAACTTGGGAAGACAGCTGAGAACTATTGCAGCGTAGAATGCGAAGAACTCATAAACCATAGCCAGGGATTACTTCCCCGATGGCTCTGCCAGCTACTGGAGCTCTGCCATCTACTAGAGCCTGTATTTAGTGATAGTGTCCTGGAGGACTGTATCTGGTGATGGTGTCCTGGAGCTTTACCAATCTACTTTAATTAAATAAGTCTAGTCGTATTCTCCAGCAACGATGCCAAAATCTTGATGTTGCCCAAGCTATACCTCTTTTTGAAGGTACAATTGGTCATTGTCAAGATATATAATCTAACCAAGGTTAGGGTCGAACCCATAGGGAATATGGTAGACTACCGATCAATTCAAAGTAAAGTAGGGTAATTAACCTACTTATCTCCCAAAAAGAGGAGGGTTTAAAATTTCAAGAAAAGTAAACCTAGACTAGTGCAAGTGTTATGAAGTCAATAGAAGAGCTAACTAGGGTGATATGTTCCGCATGTTTCCTAACTCAGTATTACTAGATAATTGTAATCTTTTCCAGTGTGTAGATACATAATGGTAAGTTAAGTTTACCTAACCCTTTGATCCAGTGGAGAGATAAATTTCACTATGAGATTTGATCCATCTCCATAGTGTGACATTACTAACCCTTACCTATTGTCCTAGTAAAACCTTCCCTTGATCCAGTTTGGTTGATTAGACAAGAAAATATCAATTGAATCATGTTAATAATTCTCTTTTCATATTCATTACCTCCTTGATCTAGCAAGTAACACTAGATAACTTCTAACATTAGCCACTATTAAAAAAGCATGCAAAACGAAGAAAAGTAATTAATACATTCATACATACTTTCCAAGAATTATGAATTATCCAATTTTCCCTTGTTAGTTCTTCATGGTTCCCACAACCCTAGTTGTGGATTAGCTACCATGATCAATGTAGGTGCAAGAATCATGATATAGAACATAATTAAGTACATACACTAATGAATTTAAGCATAAGAAATCCAACTCTTCAATAGAAATTGCAAGTACGAATCAAGAACACAAAATATTGTAAAAATTCCAAAATTTGTAACTACTGGTAACTCTTTGTCCTCCCTCTCGAAAAATAACCTAAAAACTTATTTATAATATCTAAAATACAAAACCAAGTCAAAATAGGAAATTAGGTCGGCAAGCTCTACGAGCATCTTCTACGGGCCGTATAATGTTCCATGGCTCGTAATTGGGGTTTCATGTTTCTCTTCTACAAAGCTAGAGTAGTCTTCTACGAGAACATCTATGGGTTGTATAAGATTCTATGCCCGTGGAGGGTTTCATCTAATAAACTTTCAGCACTACTCCATTTGTTTATCCTCGAGGTACAATATCAACTCTATGAATCCTGGAATATTTTATGACTCGTATGCTTTTTTGTAGAGTTCTTGTGCAGAAAATTTCCCTTTATTGGAATTTTCTATGAACCCTCTTCTAATATCCCGTGAAATCTTCCAATGCCCTCAAAGGGTTCCGTGGATCCTCAAAAATTACAATTTCAGCACACTTAGCCCAAAACTCATACCAACCTTGTAATCTTGAAAAAAAATAAAACATATCAAACCTACTAATATCACTATGAAAACATGCAAATCCTAAGTTTTAAGCATAAAAGTATTGTATTTTGACAGCACATCAAGAATTGATTAGTCGAATTATTATAATATATGATTGAGAATTGATTAGATGACTGATAGGTCGAAAAGCTCAATTGTGATAAAACGGATGAGCTGAAAGAGTCCATTAAGAGACTCACTGATTTATTGATTGGATTAATTGAAATTGATTATTTATGAGCACCGAGTCTTGGGAGGAGTCTCGAGCACCAAATTGAGCGATAGTAAGCCCAACTCAAACTCATTAACTACGTCACCGAATGTAGGAGAGGATTGAACCATTAAGTCGAATGTTTCCTCTTGATAGGTCTTTAAAATAATCAAGACCATATTTGATTATATCCATTGCAAATCGATTTGTTCTTACCCGAACAGGTATTGAATGGTTATGGCAACATCAATGAGATTATTGTACAATCACTGGCTCATAAGTGATTGTTGTTGGATAAGAGAAACTCCCAAATAGGTTCTATATTGATAATACTCTGACTGGATTGGATTCAGATTGGATTGGATTAATGGGTGATTGTCTACTATCTATTCTTTCTTTAGATAGATATTTGAAAACCTGATTGAGTTCATTATATCTTGATTTGAGTTATATGTGTTGATAATATTCTACCTTGATGTATGTTTTATTCAGCCATTTTACATACTCATATATTCCACGTACTAATGTCCATTTGGACTGTATCATTTTATGATGCAGTGACAAGTACTAGAGATTGTCAATAGGCTTGTCATTAAGGGTCTTCCCCACTTTTCAATTGATTGGTGAGTCCTACCCGATCTCGGAGGATGCACATTATTTATTTCATCTAGATTTTAGAGTTAGACTTTAGATTTGCTTATTTTGATTTGAGATAGTCATGGGTTTGTCATTTGAAACATTGAACAGTTGATAGAGGCTTCATAGACTAGAGTGTGGTTTGTTTTGAGTTGAATATTTATTTTGGGCTAGTTTCTTTCTTACTAGTCTTACTAATTTGACTTGACCAATTATATATTGAGATTGTCCACCTTCTATTATCTTTATTCTTCCGCTAATATGTTAATTATATTGATTGAATGAATGTTATGAGGCCAAGTGGTTCACTTAGGGACTAGCAATAGTCTCTGAGTGGCGGCTACGTCTAGGGTACCCTCTCAGGGCATGAATAACTTGGTATCAGAGCCCAAAGTTCAAAAAACCTAGGGAGTCTATGAAGCCATCTCTAGTAGAGTCTTGTTGTGGGTGTGTTGTGCAGCACATTTTATAAATAGAAGGATATACGACATTACGAATTGTTACACTTCTTTCATATTCTGATTTACGCTATAGAGTTAAAATCTATGAAAACTCTCTTTTAATTCATGTTTTATGAGTTTACAGAATTGTGATCATACCTCCAAGAAGAGCTACTAGAGGTAGGGAGCATCCATCTAGACAAAATGCTGACCAACCTAAGCCCTAGAATCAAGATGAACCCATAGGCCCAACCGTCCCTAAACAACAACCCCAGGCTAAAATCTTGAATGCAAGCTTCGCCAGGCCATCCAGACTTTGGCCCAGACCATAATGCACCCAGGGAATAGGTCGAAGGGTTCTCCAGACACATTTAGGGTCCGTGAGTTCTTAAGAATGAACCTGTCTGAGTTCACAGGGTCTACACCCAATGAAGACCCAGAGAACTAAATTGATGAGCTTCAGAAAGTTTTCCAATTGATGCATGTAGCAGTTGTTGATAGAGTTGAGTTGGTTGCCTACCATCTCAAAGGTATTGTCAAACTGTGGTTTGACCATTGGAAGAAGAATAGAGGAGAAGGAGCCGCAGTTCTGACTTGGATAGTGTTTGAGGAAGCCTTCTTGGGGCACTTCTTTCTGTGAAAGTTAAGGGAAGACATGGTAAGAGAGTTCTTGAACTTGAAACAGGGCTCTATGACCATACAGGAGTATGGACTAAAGTTCTTCCAACTCTCACGATATGCTCCATATATGGTTTCAGATATGAGAGAGAGAATGGGTTTGTATGTTGATGGGTTGAACAAGGGACCAAAAAAGGTTGGGAGGGGAGGTATGCTTGTAAGCGATATGGATATTAGAAGGTTGATGACTCATGTACAATAAACAGATGAGGAAAGGCATCAGGACAAGAAAGAGTACAGAAATAAGAGCGCTAAAACATTTGGCCATGAGGTTGGAAAGAAAGGAAATAGGAATGGAAACAGGTTTCAATCAGGGTCAGTGCCTTCATCTACCAGCGCACATGTACCCAAAAACAAAATAAACAGAGGTCTTAAAATTTTAGAGCCCAGGGATCTCAGTCACAGGTTAGTATGGATCAAGGTTCACAAGGTAAGCCACCATGTGTCAAATACGGCAAATTACACTTGGAAAAATATCATGAGGGTGGTGATGCATGCTACAAGTGTGGACAACTAGGTCACTTTTAGAGGGATTGTCCAAAGTGAGTTGATAAGGCTCAATCTTCTGCATCGGCATCACCAGCTAGAGAAAATCAAAAGGGTGCTACTTTGGGTGCAAGCAAGGCCCCAAATTATTTGTATGCCATGGGTAGTCGCCAAGATTAGGAAAACTCCCTAGATGTTATGATAGGTATGATTCAAGTATTTACTCTTGATTGTGGTATTTTGATGGATTCTAGCACCACATTATCATTTGTGTCTCCTTATGGGGTTAGTAGATTTGAAATTCTTCCTAAGCATTTACTTGAATTGTTTGATGTTTCCACTCCAGTTGGTGAGTCTATTCTAGCTAAAAGAATCTATAGAGAATGTGTGGTATCCATCCATCATAGGTATACCCTTGGTGATTTGATAGAATTAGATATGATTTATTTTGATGTGATCCTTGGCATTTATTGGCTTCACGCCTACTATGCCTCCATTGATTAGATAACCTGAACTGTTAAGTTCTAATTCCAGAATGAACTGGTCCTAGAGTGGAAGGGAAATTCTATTACACCTAAGGGTAAGTTTATTACCTACCTTAGATCCAGAAAGATAATCTCTAAAGGTTGTATCTATCACCTCATATGAGTTAAGACTGATGATGTTGATCCCCCTACACTTGAGTCTGTCCCGATTGTGAATAAGTTTCCTAAGAATCTTCCTGGAGTCCTTCTTGATAGGGAGATTGACTTTGGCATTAATGTTCTTCCTGATACTCAGTGTATCTCTATCCCACCTTATAAAATGGCTCCTACTGATTTGAAAGAGTTGAAAGAGCAGTTGAGATATTTTCTAGAGAAGGGCTTCATTAGGTCGAGTGTTTCCCCTTGGGTGCTCTTATCCTATTCGTGCAAAAGAAAGATGGGTCTCTCAGAATGTGTATTGATTATAGACAACTAAATAAGGACCCCCCAAGACAGATGATCTGTTTGACCAACTTTATGGTGTCTCTTATTTTTCAAAGATAGACCTCAGATCTGGTTACCATCCATTTAACGTGAGGGAACGTGATATCCTAAATATAGCCTTTAGGATTTATTATGGGCATTTTAAGTTCTTGGTCATGTCCTTTAGGTTGACTAATGCACTTGCAACCTTTATGGATTTGATGAACAGAGTATTTATACCGTACCGTGATATGTTCATGATGTGTTCATTGACAATATTCTGGTGTATTCTAGAGATGAGAGGGAGCATGCCAATCGCCTCAAAATTGTTCTTCAGACTCTTAAAGAGAATGAGTTGTATGCAAAAATTTTGAAGTATAATTTTTGGCTCAAGTCAATTTCTTTTCTAGGTCACATTGTCTCAGGCCACAGTATTAGAGTGGATACTCAAAAGATTGAAGTGGTTAAGAACTTGCCAAGACCAACCTCTCTGACTAACATAAGAAGTTTCTTAGAGTTGACGGGTTACTACCGCAGATTTGTTTAAGGGTTTTCCTCTCTATCCTTACCATCGACTAGACTGACTCAGAAGAAGATCAAGTTTCAATGCCTAACCCTTCGCTCCAGGAGAAGAGCTTCCAAGAGCTAAAGACAAGGTTGATTACTGCACTAGTTTTGACCTTGCCTGATGGAACAGAGGATTTATGATATATTATGACGCGTCTGGAGTTGGATTGGGTTGTGTGCTGATGCAGAGGGGAAAAGTGATATCTTATGCTTCTAGACAACTTAAGGTTCATGAGAGGAACTATCTGACCCATGATCTTGAGTTGGCAGTGGTGGTATTTGCACTTAATATTTGGCGCCCCTACTTATATGGAGTACATGTAGATGTGTTTACTGACCACAAGAGCATGTAGTACGTCTTCTGCCAAAAAGAGCTCAACCTACAGTAAAGGAGATGGTTGGAGTTGCTCAAGGACTATGATATGAGTATTCTCTACCACCCAAGTAAAGATAATATTGTTGCTGGCTCTTTTAGCAGGTTATCAATAGGTAGTACAACCTATATGGAAGAGGGAAGGAAAGATTTGGCTAAGGAAGTACATAGATTATCCCGATTGGGAGTTCAACTTAAAGAGAATGATAGGGGAGGGGTCAAAATCCAAAATGGGTCTGATTTTTCTTTAATGGTAGAGGTGAAAGAAAAGCAAGACCAAGACCCTATTTTACTTCAGTTGAAAGAAGTTATCCATAAGCAGAAGGCTATCAACATTGAGATGGTGTGTTGAGATGCCAGAGTATATTTTGTGTTATCAACATTGATCGTGTTTGAGATAGAATTATGGATGAAGCCCATAGCTCTAGATATTTCATTCATCTTGGCTCTACTAAAAATGTACAATGACTTGAGAGAAGTATATTGGTGGAGTGGAATGAAGAAGGATAGTAACGAATTTGTCTCTAAGTACCTAAATTGCCAACAGGTTAAACTTGAGCACTAAAGGCCATGTAGATTGGCTCAAAACTTTGAGATTCCTAAATGAAAGTGAGAGATGATCACTATGGACTTTATTACCTGGTTGTCGAGGTCCTGAAAGCAGCAAAATTTGATATGGATGATTGTGGATAGAATGACCAAATCATATCACTTCTTAATAGTTAAGACGACTAACACTATAGAGGGGTATGCCAAACATCTATAACATTGTGACATTAAATGGAGTTCCCTTGTCAATTATTTTGGACAGATGAGCTCAATTCACATCCCAATTTTGGATATCATTCCATAAAGGACTAGGTTCAAAGGTGAATCTTAGTATAATTTTTCATCCCCAAGAAGATGGCTATAACAACTCGAATATTTTCAAAATATTCTTATGGTTGGATTTATATAGTGTACTACTAGTCATGGTTGAGTTTTGGTAGCCACGGGTTGATTTTAGGTGGCCGAATGCAAAATGGGCTAGTTGGTGGCCTAGAGGGACAGTTTCGGCAGTGTAGTTCAAACGGTCATAACTTTTGATGTAGGATGAACCATGTTGGATACTACATATTAAATTGACTTTCATTGAGTTAGCTTTGCAACACAACTGGTTTCACTCAATTTTAAGTTCGAATGAGGGAGATATGGCCCAAACAGTGAGACTGTCTGAAATTCGGAACACATTGGAGATAGGCTCAGAAAAGTAACCAAGGACAAATTCACGAGCCGTGAATCTTTACACCGATCGTCTAGTGTGTTTTCAAGTGGTCCAGTGGGATATGGGTGGCCTGGAACCACCCCTATGCCAAGTATAGGACCACGGAACCTTTAAGGGTCTGTTTAAGTCCAAACGGCTCATCCACTGTCCCGTCAAGTTGGACAGTGGCTAGGACAAGCCTTGGAAAAGTTTGGGGAGTTTAAGTATAGGCACACAAGGCCTTACACGGCCAGTCACACACAATACATCCCATCAAAGTGGTCGTCAAGTATAACAGGGAGCTTTCCGTGAGTTCGCGCTAAAACTTTGGCTAAGTATGGTGAGATGGTGAGGTTGACAGGCCGTTCAACACTAGATGGCACTGTATCTTCCATTTGACATTTTAATTCAGGAAAATTATGTTTTATTAAGGGTATTTTTGGGATTTTGCCTTTTCCTAAGCCTCTTTTAAGCCCCTAAAGTTCCCAAATCCCTTTAGAGATTACGTAAACTGTAAACCTTCATTAAAATCACTCTCAAGGGTTCCATTGATTCCTCTCAAAAGAACCCTATTTCTTTAAATTTTGAATTTTTACATTTTACTTAGTTATGGGTAATCTTGATTTGGCAAAACTCTTGACGGTTGGTGTTTCGCTGTAAACTTTAGGTTATTGCATTGTGAAATTGTTCTTGAAACTCATGATCTACTCCATTAAAGTTTGAAGAATTCGCATTGCATGTATTTGTATTAAATTTTGATGCATAGGTAAGTCTTGTCGGGTTTTACTTTGAAATTTACATATGAATTTGATTAAGTAAAGTTTGAATTGAAGTTTGAAGTTTTGAATTTTGTTACCCATGTTTTAATGCATTCATTCATCCATTACATTGAATAATATTTTGATAAAACTCTTGTTTTGGGAAACTCTTGATATGATTTTGGATATGTCTAGGCTTGTGATCACATAGTCTCTCCGTTTTGGCTCTATGAGCATCTTGGGTGCCTGAACCATTTGTTTTTGTTTGTTAGAAAGAGATACATCCTATTGCATTGATCTTGAATGATTTTGGAAACTCTTGATTTGGTTTAAAGTCATTGATTTGAAACGTTTGGATTTTGGAAATTTTGTCTAATGATGCATGATTTGAAAGTATGGTCAGTTTCGCGTTTTGAAAGGCATTGGTATGTATATATGTATTCCCGTGGGATCTGACTTAGTACCAAGGAATTAGGTAGTAGTGGGCTATCCCCAAGGGCCCCACCTTTTCCGTCAAACCATGTGCCACGATAGGATTGCCCCAGATTGGGAGCTTTATTTTGTTACCCCTTGATTAAGGGAGTTTTGGGATCTACTTGGCAAGTAGTCCGTTCTAAGTGGTAGCTCGCTTGGTCCTACTTTGAGTGGGTTGAGGTCAATCCCCGAAATTATAATATTGATAGGTTGCATTTCATGTATCATGGCATAAGTATCTTGTTATATATATTCTTTTGGCTAAGTGCACTCCTTTCGAATCAAGTGACCCCTTGTCATATTGTAGTCACATTTCCATGTCATATGCCTTGCATGCCCGCATACTTAGTGCTTTATTGTGCTAACCTATACTTTTGTCTACACGTTCTACTCATGTAGCTGCAGGTGACGAGTTCTATCTTCCTACTGACGAGCTTTGATTTAGAAGCTATTTGTTTCTGGTGAGCCCTTCTTTCAAGGGCAATAGCCTTCTATCCTCTAGCTTTAGTAGTTAAATTCAGTTATAGTTGGAATTTTGAGGGTGAGCCCAGACTTGTCGTATCCCCCGTCACTTCAATAGAGGCATGTGTTGGACCTATGATGTTATTGTTATTTTAAATGATGACTTAAGTTGATATTTAATCATGTTTAGATATTGGACTTGTTATTGGATATTTCAAATGCTATTAAGTTAAGTGTTATGCTTCCGCATTCTTTGAGTAAAAGGGTCAGTTTGGTACTATGATGGCTTGATCGAGTGCCTTTGGGTTCTCCTTCGCCATGTCACACCAAGACCCCCTAACTGGGTAGTGACAATGGCTAAGCAGAATGTACAATTCAGACATTAGAGGACATGTTGAGAGCCTATTTCCTTGACTTCAAAGGTAATTGGGATAATCATCTGCCTCTGATCGAATTTGCAAATAACAACATTTATCATATATATATTCAAATGGCTCCCTATGAAGTCTTGTATGAAAGGAGATGTAGATCACCAATTAGGTGGTTTGAAGTTGGTAAAGCTGAGTTAATTTGTCCAGACCTGGTTTATCAATCTATGGAGAAGGTGAAGGTTATTAGAGAGAGGTTTAAGACTTCACAAAGCCACTAAAAATCCTATACTGACATGAGAAGAAGAGATTTAGAGTTTGAGGAGAATGATTGGGTGTACTTGAAAGTGTTACCCATGAAGGATGTCATGTGATTGGGTAAGAAGGGGAAGTTGAGTCCCCGCTATATTGGTCCTTATCAGATTGTGAGAAGGATTGAAATGGTTGCTTATGAATTGGAGTTGCCATCCAAGTTAGCCACGATTCATCTAATTTTTCACGTCTCAGTGTTGAAGAAATGCTTAGGAGATCCCTCATTGGTAATACCTATTGAGAGTATTGAAGTTAAAGATAGCTTATCCTATGAAGATGTTCTGGTCAAAATTCTTGATCGTCAAATTTGCAAATTGAGGACCAAAGAGATAGCTTCGGTCAAACTCTTTTAGAGGAATCAATTTGTTGAGAAAACCATATAGGAAGCCGAGAAAGATATAAAAACTAAGTACCACATCTATTCATGCCTAATGATGAGAATGTTGAAGGTAATATCCTACCCTTAACTTGAGTTGATTTGTCTATTCTTGAGTATGAATAGTGATTGTCTAGATTGTCGATTGGTTGATAGTTTGATTGGTTGATTGATTATTGAGAGGAGTCTTGATTGTTATTCGTGCCTTAAGTCTGCCCTTATTCTTAATTTGAGGACGAATGATCTCAAGGGGGAGATAATGTTACACCTAGTAAAATTATCAAAATACCCCTAGATGAGAGACACTCGCATAACGCTCCTTTCTAAACTCTTTAGGAAAATCTGAGGCTAAAAATACAATCAACAAGAAAAGTTATGTCAAAAATGGTCTTGTTTGAGTTTTAGAGCAACTAGAAAAATAATTTTTTAGGGCAAAAATGCAATTCTATAAAAGTGCGCAACATGTCTGCATCGTGGACTTGTCGCGGACTTGCACTTAATGGTGAACCCAATATTTTCTACAGGATTAGAAACTAGATCAGAAGATTTTTGACAAAAATGCCCATAAACTGCCCAAGTCCACGAAGCAGACTTGGTTCTCCTTAGTTTTTATTGAGAGACATTTCAGACCTCTCCCAGCCCCTCTTAAACTTAAAACACGACCAACATAGATTGTTTCAAGCATAAAAGGGATTTTTTAAACCTATCCCTAAGCATTTTTTAATGTTCTAATAAAAACTAGGGCTAAGAAGAGGAGAGGGAAAGCTAAGGATTCGAGGAATTGAAGTTGAAACCTGCACAAATTAGATTGTATACCTTCATCCCAAGTATATAAGGCTAACATAAAGCATGAAATTTGTCACGACCCAAGCCTAAGGCCTAGACGTGACATGGAGAACGAGGAACCCGAAGGAACCCCAAACAAGCCTCTCAAACTTGTCATCACACTTCATCGGTCGCGAAAGTACATTCAACA
>JBCEWC010007944.1:0-20675 GCA_038996855.1 Solanum aculeatissimum | reverse complement strand
AAAACTCAACCATGGCTTGTAGTACATTATATAATGCCAACCATAAGTAGATTTTAAAAATTTTTGGGTTGTTACAACTGAACCCCAACTTGAGTCTATGAAGTACCGAGAGTGTAAGCTAGGCTACTAGTCTGCCCCAAAGTCTCCAACACACCCAAAGCTCTCAGTAGTGTATCTTGAAATAGTGGTGTTGCAGCAAACTCATATGGAACCTGCTCTTATCTAGGCTTTAAAGATGGATCAGGGGATATACCCCGGTCATAATCTCTCGCGGGTGTGGCTTCTCATACATGGCCTCTAGCTTTGTCTCTGGCATAACCCCTGCCCCTAGTTGGGGTCTCAATAGCAATATCAGGGGAGGCCTCTCCAAATACTGAAGCAGTAGTAGCTATGGTCCTCATCATCTATCAAAAGGACACACAAATACTCAATATATAAAAAAGACCCACACATGAATTGATTAGAATGAAGTAAAAAAGAATTTCCTAATAGTCTCCGTAGCCTCTCAAGGATAAGCAACAGACATCTTTGCATCGACCTTAAGACTTTACTCGATTGAACTTGTACACATGTGAGACCTATGAACCTGGGGCTCTAATACCAAATTGTCACAACCTAAAAATTTTAGTGTGATGACACTCACCTAACCTACCAAGACAAGTTAACTCAAAATCCAATAACTTAACAAATACAGATAAACCAGAAGGTAAACAGTCTAATAATACATATAAATGCGAAAGAAAACACTATAACCATCCCAAGAACTGGTGTCACATGTACAAGCCTCTAGCTATAGAATGCTCAAATGAAATATAAGCCATAACGTCTAGTCCTCAAATAGAACAAAAAACATAGAATAGGATCCTTAAAGGCCTGCTGAAGACATAAGAAACTACCTCTCAAGTGATCCGGAAGCTCAACCCTACAAGAGAAATCTAGCAGGATGGACCAGACTCACTACCTACAAAAACGTAGCAAGATGTGAGCAACAAACAATAGGGTACTAGTAAAATGGAGCTAACCAAAAGTAAAGCAATAAAGAACACAAATAACTTCTTAAATCCCAACCATAATCTACCGAATTACAAACTTGCACTCAGAAAAGTCCTAACATAATATAATATACAAATTACAATAATATAGATATACTCATTATCTGACATGATATCTCAATACACAGGAATACCAATAGATCCAACACATACTTACAAGAAGGATAATATAAGTATACAACATACAACAACATCAATCAAGTATGATGTGAGATGAAGTGTATGTCATGAGGTGCATATCATGCAATGCAATGTCAAATAATTGTGATACATGTCTGTTCTACAATACACATCCACTGATTAGCTATGATTTTCTGGCTCAGTGGGAACCCATGGGGGGCATATCTATCTGTGTATCTATGAACACTATCCGCAAAGACCTCGACTAATGCTCACCCGCCTAGAAGAGACCTCACACTAAATTCACTCGCCGAGAAAATACCTTGGGCCATCCGAACGACTGGTAGAGACCTCGACTAACAATCGACATGTTACCTTTCTCACCTCTCGATCGTAGCCACTACAAGTATCAATGCACAGATTAGAATAGATGCAACATGCATGAATACAATTATATCACCATGTCATCATCATAATGATCTCAATATCTCAATACTATCAAGATCTCAATACTATCAACATCTCAATATCATCAGTACTACAATCTCATCAGTGTCACAATATTATCAATGTCTCAATATCTCAACCATATCACAATATATGCACCATCTCACTATCAATAACGAATAAGATCACAAAGTCATATACATTTTATAATCACCATTAATTTATAGATCAATATATCAACGTACGAGAAAGTATTCAATACAAATAATCATTATCAAGCCAATAATGGTACAATTCTACCCCTAAATACTCAATTTCATTCATATAGGAGCATACAAGATTCAATCATACTTAACAAAAGGTTAGAAGTCCACTTGTCTTAAGTAACAAAAGGTTAGAAGTCCACTTGTCTTAAGTAAAGTCCCAAAATTGTTGCTTTTCCCCCTCTTTTGGTACTCCAAATTACCACAATTTATTCAAATATGACATTACAATCACATAACGAATCTAATGACACTAAAATCACTCAATTTGGAGAAAAAGGGTAAAATGATAAAAATATTCATGTAGAAAAACATTGCCAGAATCTGAAAATAATATATGAAAATGTTCTCCACATAATAAGAAACTTAATGGTGGAAATAATTTTGGAAACTGAGTTAAGATGAGGGAGAAATCAATGATTCAAGTCTAGGAAATTCATATCCAAAAATCCCCAATTTACACCATTAAAATTCCAAAATTTGAAATTAAAATCATCAATTAATCAATGTAAATCAATGAAATAGTTTAGCAAATAGTTACCCAATCGGTTAGCCTTGAAAACCTTGAAAATTCTCCCTTAGAACGAGTTTGAAAATGTCAAAAATGATGAAAAATATTTAAATCTCGTATTTAAAAAGACACACTATTCAAGCATGAACAACACTCCGTGAACGCGGAGCATTGTCTGCTGATGTTGGGCCAAAACTAAATATTTTTAGTCATTATTTACCTCATATTTAATACTTTTACTTATCCAGTTTGAGCATAAATTTTATGGATTATGCTAAATTGTGTATTTTATTTGTGAAATTAAATTAGCGCAAAAATAAATTTTTTTTACAGCTAAACTAAATTAAAAATAAAATATTACAGAAGAAAAATCAAGCAAACAACTTAATGGATTAAATTGAATATAATAATATACATTATTATTATTATACATATGCGCTGCATGCAATTCAATTGCAATTTGAAGGCAATTGCCACGTGGCAACAAATAAAGATTCAAGGCGGCGTACAACAGTTCACACGCACGAGAAAAAATCAATTTCCTTTCGATTTTGGATTTTTTAATTTGTTTTGTATTCAATTATTTTATTTTGGAATTTTTTTGCACCTATAAATATTTCATAAAATTAGATTTTATATAACTTTTGATCTAGAGAGGGAGTGGAGCCGTCACGGAGATTGAAGAATTTTGGTTTATTCATTTCATCTCCCTTTATTATTTATTTGTATTCTTGATTTTTAGAAGATTATTTAGCTATTGTTCTTGAATATTTCTGATGAACACAAGTAAGCTTATTTTTATAAATTTTAATTGTGTTCTTCTAATAATAATAAATAGCTAAAATTTATAACTAGGATTGTGGAAACTATGAAAAATTAACAAAGTAAATTCCAGATATTTTGTAATTCTTGAAAAGTGTGTATGAATATATTAATTAATTTCTTCACTTTAACTGATTTTTAACGAAAGGCCAACGTTAGAATCCGCCTAGTATCACTTGCCTCGATCCAGGAGGTAACGAATGGAAAAAGAATTAATTAACAGAGGTTGATCGATTTCTCTCAACTAATCAATCTACTAGGGATAGTAGTTTTGGTCTGGGACAAAAATAAGGGTTAGTAACGCAACATCACAAGGACCGATCAAATAATGCGATGAAATTCACCTAGATGCCCGATCAAGGATTTAGGAGAACATACCTTATTGTCCTGCATCTACACACTGAAAAAGATTACAATTATCTGGTAATACGAGTTAGAGAATCATGGGGAACGCAATATCCTAGTTACTTCCATTTATCTTGACACAAATAAATATTAAATTGTAAGCTATTATTATTTTTATTTGTTATTTTCTCTTTTTCTTTTTAAATTGAAACCCCTCAATTTTTCATCACAACTATCAAGTTAAAATCTTTACTATTGACAATATTTTTCCATATTCCCTGTGGGATCGGCCCCGACTCAAAAGTTGAATAATTATATTGCAAACAACCGTTTTATATTTATTTTGAAAAGTATATTTTGGACGTTATCAAAAAATGAATGCGGAGGTCAGAGGGGACCTACACTCCACAAACGCAGAAGTGTACTCCACGAACACAGAGGCTTGGGATACCTCATGCGCCACAACTCCGCGAACGCGCACCCAATCTTGTGAACGTGGTGGTCTAAATGAATTAACCTCCACGAACGTGGAGCTTTGGGCGTGATCGCGAAGAGTAACTCAGACTTGCACCAGTCAAAACACAACAAACCAAAAACAAGAATCGGGCTGTCGAGAATTCGTTTGAAATGCTGTGAACACAAACCATATATGAAATTCTACCAGAAACGATGATCCAAACTCAATGAAACCATCAGAATTTGAATCTGGAACCCCCTTCGTCACAGACCTGAGAAAGATCATTTAAACTAGTTTTGGATCCAAAAATTCAAAATATTAACAGAAGCTCTAAAAATTAAAACGAAGTCATTTCTAGCATTAGTTTCATCACCCAGAGTCACTGGAATTGATAAAATTTTGATACAAGCTCCCGAACTCCGAATGTTGAGCAAAGTAAAACCTATGATCCAAATAAACTACAAAAGCAACTTTAGGTCTAAAATCTCCATTATAACTCCAAATTCAATTCTGTAAGTTTTCCTAGACCAGATTCAAAATTCTCGAATTTATGGAATTGACAAAATCGAATTCCAACACTCAAAACTCAAAATGACCTCAAAACTCAAAATTTCAAACTTTAAGCCTTTGAAAACTCTTTCTTTTGCAAAACTCCAACTTTTACAAGATTTTCAAAATTCAACTTTTAGACTTGACCAAATATGATCTAAGGTAACTTTTGGGATAGGAAAAATAGTAATTAAGTCAAAAATGCCAAAAATAACCTTCGAGTAATTAAGTCAAAAATGCTAAAAATAACCTCCGAGGTCATTACAAAACATAAAGAAATGCGAAATTTAAAACGGAAAAGAGTCTATGGGTATTTTATGACAATGAAGCAACATTAAAAAGTATGTAATACCAACATATCTTTGTCCATAAATCATACCAACTAATACATAGATGGACGGAAATGGTAACGATTGGTTTCCATCAAATAGAAAAGATTCCATAATTGAACAACAGAGAAAGTAAAAGCTTCAAATGGATAACATATACATCGTCTCAAAGGAAAACAAAAGATAAAATAAAAAATGGTAGAGTACCGATCTAAAGGCTCACCACAAAAAAACACTAGTCTTGAATGCCGTAAAACTAGCCACGAGCTGGTAGAGGAGTACCTATCCCTACATGGTTAAATCATGCAGGCAAAATATGCATTAGTACTTTTTGAATGTAATAAGTATGTAAAATGAAATGCAAGCATGAATATAATGCCATCATTTATAAGTAAAACATATACATATGAGGTAGTAACGTACTTAATATAAGCTTAAACATTATCATACCTCGGGAGGGTAACCTTGGCGTCGCTGACACTTAGAGACTATTGCTAGCCCCCGAGCGAACCACTCGACCTCATCACATCCGTTCAATCACATTCTAATAGCGGAAGACATCAGTAATAAAGAATACTCAACGAAATGAAATGTTAATATGATAATCAGGGCCACAAGGCTAAACAATCTATCCATGACCTCATTCATTTAGATCATTCATCTAGTCTCAAATAGGTCTTGATGGTAATATGAGTGAATTGGATGATCTTTTTTCTCCATAGCTTTATGTACCAAGTTTGGTCCAATCAACCCTGCTTTACCTACCTCGAACCATCCAATCGGTGATCTACATCTCCTCTCATAGAGTGCCTCTTAAGGAGCTATTCGAATGCTTGAATGAAAGTTATTGTTGTAGGCAAACTCAACAAGGGGTAAATGATCATCCTGATTACCTTTGAAGCCAAGGATGTATGCCCTTAACATATCCTCTAAGGTCTATATCGTACGCTCTGCCTGATTATCAGTCTGAGGGTAGAAAGCAGTACTAAGGTTAACCTTTAAACCCAAGCCTTTCTGAAAGGACTTCCAAAATTGGGCAATGAATTGAGCTACTCTACATGATATGATAGACAAAGGAACTCCATGCAATATGACAATCTCACCGATATACGATCGGGCATAGTCCTTTGCCGTTTTGATAGTCTTTACCGCCAAGAAGTGGGTTGATTTAGTCATCCTATCAACAATTACCCATATCGAATCATGCTGTCTGCAAGACCTCGGTAAGCCTATGATGAAATCCATATTGATTATCTCACTCTTCCACTCTCGAATTTCAAAATTCTGAGCTACTCTGCATGGCTTGTGGTGATCAACGTTTACTTATTGGCAGTTTGGGCACTTAGAAACAAAGTCTGTAATGTCTTCTTTTATCCCACTCCACCAATAAACCTCTCTCAAGTCGTGATACATTTTGGTAGACCCTGGATGGATAGAATATCTAGCGTTATGGGCTTCTTCCATAATCTTTTCTTGAATACCGTTAACATCTGAAACACACAATGTACTTTGGTATCTCAATACCCCATTTCCCCTTTTGAAAAATGTCATTACTTTCTGCTTATGTACATTTTCTTTCAATTGGAGTAAGATGAAATCTTGGTCTTGCTTTTTCTTTGCCTCAACCACAAGAGATGACACAAACTCGTTATGCACAAATATTCTGCCTTCACCACATCCATTTAGTTGAACTCCCAATCGTGCTAGCCTGTGCACCTTTTTGGCCAAAGTTTTCTTCTCTCTTTCCACATGAGCAGTGTTTCCCATAGACAACCTGCAAAGAACATCAACAACCATATTAGCTTTACCTAGATGGTAGAGGATGCTCATGTCGTAGTCCTTGAGCAACTTAAGCCAACTTCACGTTAAGCTCTTTCTGGGTGAATACATATTGCAGGATCTTATGGTTTGTGAATACATCAACATGTGTTCCATATAAGTAGTGGCGCCAAATTTTGAGTGCAAATACCACCATAACCAATTTTAGGTCATGAGTTGTATAGTTCTTCTCATGCACTTTAAGCTGTCTAGAAGCATAAACTATGACCTTACCTCTCTACATCAGAACATATCCTAATCCCACTCTACAGGTGTCAAGATAGATCACAAAATCATCAGTGCCCTCAGGTAGAGTCAACACTAGTACAATCGTTAATTTGGTTTTCAACTCTTGAACACTCTTCTCACACTCACACTCATTGGAGCACTGGAACTTATCTTTCTTCTAAGTCAGCTTAGTTAATGGTGAGGATATAAAAGAGAATTGCTCAACAAATATATGGCAGCAACTAGCCAACCCAAGAAAACTTCTTCTGTTGGTTGTAGATGTGGGTCTAGGCCAGTTCTTAACTGCCTCAATATTCTGCATATCTACTAGAATACCATCACCCAAAACAATATGGCCTAGAAAAGCCATAGACTTGAGCCAAAACTCACACTTGGAGAATTTTGCATACAACTCAATGTCCTTGAGCGTCTGAAGAACAATTCTAAGGTGATCAACATGCTCTTCCTCATCTATGGAGTACACCAATATGTTATCAATAAATATAATCATGAACATGTCAAGATACTATCTGAATGCTCTGTTCATCAAGTCCATGAAAGTGGCAAGAGTGTTGGTGAATTCGAAGGACATCATCAGAAACTCAAAGTGACCATATCGGGTTTGAAGCCATCTTTGGGATGTTACATTCTCTCACTTTTAACTGGTGATATCTTTATTTGAGGTCCATCTTAGAGAAAATAGTGGAACCCTAAAGTTGTTCAAACAGGTCGTCGATCCTTGGAAGAGAATATTTATTTTTAATGGTCACCTTATTCAACTGACGATAATCTATACACATTCTGAGGGTACCATCCTTTTTTCAAACAAATAGAATAGGAGCGCCCTATGGAGCGACGCTCAGCCTAATAAATCCCTTATCAAAGAGATCTTTCAACCACTCTTTTAGCTCTTTCAACTCTACAGGAGCCATTATATATGGAGGAATAGAGATAGGCTGAGTATTGGGAAAAACATCAATCCAAAAGTTGATCTCTCTATCTGGAGGGACTCCAAGCAAATCATCAGAGAAGACATCAAGAAACTCATTGACAACTAGAACTGACTCAAAAGATGGAGACTCCACATCACCAGCCTTAACTCACATGAGGTGATAGACACACCCTTTAGAAATTAGCTTTTTGACCTTAAGGTAGGAAATTGTCACGCTCAAAATCTCATTAAGGCGAACTGACAACCTTGCCAACAAAGCTCAGGAGAACCAACCTGTAAACCTACACTATGTATGAAAAGGGATTTCCATACTCAACATGCCTTTAGGAAAGTAGACAACAATAACAAGCCAAAAGGAAATGCATATGTCTAAGTCGTTGGAGCCGCGATGCCGAAAATGCAAGACATGCCACATTTTACTTTACATAGTTTACAAAGCCTCTAGATAAGGAACACTATCTGATAAGGGTCGAGACAAGCCCCCTCCTCAGTACTAATTACTATATAATACAAAAATAAGCTCTAGACACCCAAAGCTCTGAAGCAACCTGGAGCCCAATAATAGCAACTGGTTATCATGTACTCCTATTGGGGAGATCTACTAGCTCCTATACTTGCAGCATGAAATGCAGGTACCCCATGAGGGATGTAAGTACGAGATAATATACTGAATATGTAAGGCAAAAAGTATTATAAGTGGAACAAGAACTCAAATAAAACCATGAACTAGTGCAAGGATGAGAGACCACCTTTAGTGATATTGTGGAAGCATGTACTTTATGTCCTTTATGTTACTTTATCTTTATTTACTGTATAATCTATGCACAATATATAATACAAATGGCCAGCTGATCAGTGGTAAATCTATATCGGGATCGACTCTGGCCAGGCTTTCCTTACCCCTTGGGCTACCCCTCGTGATAGGATCGACCTTGGCTAGGTGATTCTTCCACCCTAGGTCTACCACCCATAAGAAGCAACTTTATTTTATCTTTTATTTAATTTTGAGATGATTCTTTTGGTGGTCATAACCTTTTGAGCTGTAAGACTATAGATATAACAAGTGACATGTAACTATCACGTAAGATAATACAGAATGAAAAGAATAAGTTACACAACTAATGAAACATGTAGGAGATGAAATAACATATGGACTTTATTTAACTAAAAAGAGAACTCATATATCTTGGTATCCAAAGTATGTATGTAACTTTGACAATGACTATATATGGAAACATATATACATGTTAAAGAATGGAGGCGAGATTATTAAGTATGTTGGAGTTTATAAGTGACTTTATATGCCATAGAAGAATCTAGATTTCATGCCAAGTAATAAGAAATCGAGTAGCCTTACATACCTCGCTGTACCACGTCAGTATTATCTCGAAGTAACTTCTTTTTCTCCCAAATAGTTATATACAATAGGATAGGTGGTAAAACTAGTGTTAGTAGCTAATAAATACATTTTGATAGTCCAATTCCACCAAAAAATAATACCCGAGCAGCAAGCCCGTAATTATCAACCCAAAGGCATTCTTTCACCCTTTAATTATTTAATCGTATTTTCTAATGCACATTACCATATACATGTCATATCTATCTTGTTTTATTCCCATAATAAGCTTGCAATAGTTTAGCAAGTACAACATACAACAACTCCACGCAACACACTGTTAGGTAGCATAAGGTTACATCTTTTCCCTACATTTCAACGACAACAATCCATACCCATTCCAACCTCAACCAAAATGTTATCAACATTTTTCCATACCAAACCAGTCATAAAACAGTGCCAAACAATTAAAAAATAGATGGAGGATGTGAGACAACAATCTCTAATTAAGCAGCCCACAAGTTCTGACTAACAACACATTTAAAATAACATAGTAAAACTCATTTTTATGTAAAACAAAAGTAGTGCAAAAACTTTACTTTACCATATCTGACCTAAACCTTGTTAAAACATCAACGTTCCTTCATAATAAGGTCAACCAACAAGAGAAAAGTCCCTCAACAACCAACATATCTCTCTTATTTTCCATGGAAAAATATACTAAAACCATAAGTATTTCTACTTACCTTAGTCTTAAAATATCAGGTCCTCTTCAAGAACCCTAAGGGTGTACTTTGGCTCCTTTACAAAGTGAAGAAAGAGTAACAAAGAAGCTGTGAAAAATATGAAATTTCCAAGTTTAAAATGACTTAATGAGCTAGCTTGTATCCCTTTTATATGGACTCATCTTGGCCGACTTTATATACTATTTTAAGGCTTATTTTATCAATGGAGTGATGTACTATTTTTTCCTTTCACTTCGGCCTTAAGGGGCTCCAATTCAATGGGCCTTGGCTGCCCATATTTTCCTTTCCCTTTAAGTTAGTTTAGGCCCAAATCCTCATGTAGATTGTGCATATATTTGGTCCTTTTTCCTATTCATATTGGGCTGCAAATATTTTCCCTTTATAATGCTAGACCACAGTCTAAAATTACACCCTTAACTTGGGCTTTATTCTTTATCAGACTTGGAAACATTTGGGGTTGTGTTCACCTTCGTTTTCTTTTTACTAACTTTTAGGCCTCAAGTGAGTTCAGTCATGCATGAATTATTCTTCTCCGTCTACCTAACCCATTTAAGCTAAGCACACAGGTGACTAACTTTCTAGCTTCCTAAGTCCCGCAAGAATGTCACTTCTTTCACTCTATTTAAGGCCATTATCTCCGTAATGTGACTTAAAACTCATATACACTTGGTCACCTTAAGCCTTATACGTACATATAGCCCTCTAATCTGAAATACAAGTACTTTTAAAAATTGGTGCTCATTTGACAAAGCCATATCATATCCCATATACATAGTACACTTGAGATGTGGGGTGTTACAGAAATAAACTTACCCTTAGGCACTACAAAACTACCCTTCCGCTCTATAACAAGTTCATTTAGAAATTACAACTTGACCATTCGGGTTCTATAGTTGATTGAGGCATAACAGGCGTAAAGCCAGTCCATGCAAAATATCACATCGAAGTCAACTATCTCTAACTCAATCAAATCAGCAAGAGTATCCCTATGATAGATGGAAACTACGTAATCTCTGTACACCTTTTTGGATATGATAGGTTCAGAAGTGAGAGTAGAAACACTAGAGGACTCAAGAAGAAATTTAGGAAGGATATCAAACTTACTAGCCACATATAGAGTCACAAATGATAAAGTGGAAATTGGGTCAAGCGAAGCATATACATCATAGGAAAAGACTCGAAGCATACCCGTAGCAAAATCTAGTACAATTTCTTGATCCTGTTGATTACCTATCACATACAGACGGTTTCTACCCCATCCATATTAGTAGTGGCATCTCTCTGATTACCACTACCTGGTGGTGCTGCCGAAGACTGCGCTCTATTACCTCTCTCACCCCACCTTCTCATTGGGCACTCATTCTGGAAATGACTAGTCTATACACATTTATAACAAGTATTTGTTCCTTCATGACACTCACCTAGGTGGAGTCTGTTATACTTGCCACATGGTGGCTTCCCCTTCGAACCTTGAGTCATACAAGCTTGGGATTGAGAACCCTGAGCTCTAGAATTTTGATAGCTTTGAGATTTTTGATCATACCTGTTACTCTGAGCCGGTGCACTCACTGAGGATGGTGCATAGTTTGAAGACCTCTTCTGAATGTAGGACCTGTCCCCCTTACGTTGCTTATGTTGGCTAGATTTATGCCCTGCTGATGTAGCCTTCTTCCTAAAATTCTCCTCCCTATCCCTCTTCTTATCCTCCCCAAGTTGTTGCACATAGACCATAACTCTAGAGATGTCCATGTACGAACTAAACAATGTCACTTTGCACTCTTTTTTCATATATTTGCCCAAGCCGGATATGAACTTTCTCATTCTAGTTATCATGTCAGGGACCATCACTAAAGCATATCTGGATAGCTATATGAACTTGAGGATATATTCTTTGATAGTCATCCCCTCCTATTTCAAGTTGACAAACTCTTCAACCTCCGCTTCCCTTAACTCGCGTGGAGAAGTGGTCAAGAAAGGCATTCTCAAAATCATCCCAAATGGCAAGCTCAACATCCTCACCTCAGTTCTCTTCCCATTGATTGTACCAAACATTTACCACATGTTTGAGTTGGTAGGAAGAAAGTTCAACTCCCTTAATCTCAGTTGCATGCATAGCTTTCAACACCTTCCACATCTCATCAATAAAGTTCTTGGGGTCTTCCTCAACCTTAGACCTTGTGTAGACTGGTGGGTTCATCCTTAGAAAATCTCTAAGTCTGATTGTAGTAGTTGTCTCTTGGGAGCTAGGACGAGGAGCCTGTGACCTTCGATTCCCACTCTGAGCGGCCACTAGTTGGGTGAGCATAGTAATGGCTCCTCTGAAATCAGCTTCTGTAGTAGGAGTAGGTGATGCAGTGGGTGCAGGTGGAACACCGGTGGCTCTAGCTGGTCGACCTCGACCCTTTGTCTCCATCTAAATAGGCACCTTTGGTGGGGGATTTGTAGCATTAGAGGTTGAAACATCTCTTTGGGTGGATATATGCTTAGGAGATATGATCTGCAAATGCGTAACACACGAATTAGAAAGATACTTTAATAGAGTTAAAACTCATTTGGACGAACTCAGAATACAAGATAAGTGTAACAATTCCTAATGTCCTATAACCTCCTGCTTATAAAGTGTGGTGCAAAACACACCTATAAATAAGACTCTACTAGACCCGGCTTCATAGACTCCTTGGAACACTTGAACTCTATGCTCTTATACCGAGTTTGTCATGCCCTGAGAGGGTGCCCTTGGCATGACCGACACTCAGAGACTATTGCTAGCCTCTAAGCGAACCACTCGATCTCATCACATTCATTCAATAACATTCTAATAGCAAAAGACATCAGTAATAAAGAGTACTCAATAAAATGAAATGTTAATATGACAATCAGGGCCACAAGGCCAAACAATCTATTCATCAACTAAGTAAGACTAGTGTGAAAGAGACTAGTAAAAAATAACATCCAAACATAACTCGATAGTCTAGTCTATGAAGCCTCTAAACATTTGACTAGTTGGTGCAAAAAATGACAGGTCCATGCATACCTCAAAATAAAATAAAATAAGTCTAAACTTAAAGCTAGAAAGAAACATAGTATCCTCCGAAAGTATGAGAGGACTCACCAATCAACTGAATGTAAATAGGTCCTCAACAGAGCGCATACTGATGATTGCTAGTACCTGTCTCTATATCATGAAAAGATACAGGCCCAAATAGACGTCAGTACGTGAAATGTACGAGTATGTAAAATGTAGAATTAAACATGTAAAGGTAGAATAACATCAACTCAAAATATCTCAACTCAAGAAAGTAGGGAACTCAATCATCAAGTCAAGAGTCTAAAGTAAGAATACAATTTAGAGAATGACCACTCATATGTACACCTAGTCCAATCTGCTCAGAGTACCATCAAGGCCTATTTCAGAGTTTCTCTAACCGACAACCATCACCTATGAGTCGGTGATGATACAACGAAGTGATGGCATTGCCATATCTATCCAATACCTTGTTAGGGTAAAGGACATCCCATCAGTGGATCCATAATAATAACATCAAGTCCTTTTTTTGGGACTAAAGGGAAACCTCTATTTTTACGGTTTAATCCTCTCTTATGCTGGCCATGTAGTTATTGAGTTCGAGTTGGACTTACTCTTACTCAGTTCGTGCTCAATACTCCTCCAAAGACTCAATATACTCATAAGACATCAACCCTAAGGTTATCTCATTCATTTAATCTCATTGGACATTCATCAACTCAATTCATCACATCATTTATCAACTCTTTGGTTACATTCTTTTAGGGTAAAACTCTTGACTCATAAAAGGCTCTGTCATGCATCACTCTGGTTCATAGAATTTAGGAAATCAAAAGTAGGGTTAAAACATTTCAGGATTCCATACACTCTTTAGACTCAAATTATACTCATGCATACCTATTTAAGAGAAATATGTAAAAACAACAAGAATTCATGTAGAAAAGTAAAATCATCAATTTCAAGTATTTAATTCATGAAAGCTGTAATTCATGCAAAATTATATAGAAATACATTAGAAGTTAAGAAACACTTCAAGAAACCTTCATGGAATATTCATTTCACTAACAACTCCATCGACTCAGGTTGTGAGGCACATGGAAGAACAAAATTCATATTTTAGTTAGCCTTACATACCTGAAAGTTTAAGTTCTTCTCAAGTTTTTGCTTCCAACCCTAGCTCTTTTTTGTTCCTTGAAACCTTGTTCTATGTTGGAGGATGTGTTTTAGCATAAAAAGGATAAACCGATATGTTTAGGATTTTATTTAAGTATAAAAATGTCAAGTCTAGGATTTAAAAAGGTGGGAAAATATCAAAATAACCCTTCAAAAAAAGCTATCGAAAGTCATTTACGGGCCCATCTACGACCCATAGGGTCCATTTCATAAACTTTTGGGCAAATTTTGAGGTTACTAGAATGATTCACGAGAAACCATGACCCGTAGATTCCTTTACGACTAGTAGATGGATCCGTGAAGTCTGGGCTCAAATTTAGATTTTCAGGACTTTTTCCATGAGTATAACAGACGGGCCATACTTTAATCCGCAACCCATAATAGGGTTCTGTAGATGAGCTCTACTTTGGTAGTTTGTAGCAAAACGACTATAATGTTTGAGTTCAAACTCCAAATGAGGTGAAATCAGTTGCATTGGAAAGATAATTCAAAGAGATTTCATTTGTTAGGTCATGAGACACATAATTCTCTATGGGCTAAGAGTTGTGATCATCTAAAGTTTACCCTTGCATAATCTAACACTAGAAACTCAATTTATAAGAAAGTTTTGAACTCGGCTAAGTTCTAGGAGTCTCTTATGACCCTAATACACTTCTCATATGTAAGAATGAGTCTTGAAACATAGGTGCATGTGAGAATAGAGCTTTGGTGTGTCACTAACATGCACAAGGAATATCACTCAATATGAATGAGGATCAATGCATAAAAGATCAGATGCAATGGAAGCATATAATAAACTTGTGGGAGAAGACCTTAATCGACATTTAAGACCATGTGAGATACTACATGGAATCCAACATACCCCCTACATTGGAACAGGAAGATCATTTGCTGGGTAGAACTCCATCACTTTGCATGCATCTTTATATAACATAAATGGCCTACGTTGATCCACTATCCTAGCCTACAAGGGCTCCTATGATGGCACATAGTTAATGAGACAAAGGATTTCTACTAAGGTTACCTTACCGAACCCCACCTCAATGACACATTCGGTGCTAAGTCATCCCATGGAATCTTTAGAACATAGCTTAGTAAAATTATGACACTTAGAATCACAAATAGCGAATCATAAGAGTAACTCAAACTTAGAAACCACTAAGTGAGTATTGTCCTTTCATCTTGGGGACCTTCTTAACATATTTAAGGGCCATTATCAACATGCTTATATCTTTCACAAATCATATCTGTAAAACTTACTTTAATACCCTAATCTTTGTCATAAAACATGCAAATACTTGACTTGAACTAGGTGGGCTAGGTTTTTAAATTAGAACAATCATAAATCACAAAACCATGTATAAATCATGAAAATATACTGATTTAAAACATGTAAAACAAGCCATACTTCATCATTAAAAAAACTCATCATTAAGGTCATCATCCATAACATAAATACATATAAATACTTAGTAAAACATCATAGTATATTATGAAGATCATTTAGTGACACAAAACAACATGAAATCATCATAAGCATGCATATTAAGTTGAAGGAACTTAAAGAAAAATTAAAATACATTATGAAGGGATTTGTGGGTGAAATGAGACCCAACAATCAAACTCACAAACCTTAGAAAGATTGGTAAGAAGGAATTTGTTATTGGAACAGAAGACCCCTTGAAACCCTAGCCTCCTTAGCTTGTTCTTAAAGAGGGAATGTTTTTGCCTTAGGATATTTGAGAGTGGATGAATGAGAATGAATAAGGTTCCTAGGGCTTTATGGTCTGGTTTAGGCGCCCTTTGAATCCTAAAAATGACCTAGTATAGGAATAAGATTGTCACGACCCGAGAGTTGGGCCTAGATGTGACATGGTGAATGAGAACCCGAGAGTCCTCAAATAAGCCTTCTTAGCATCAATTTACACATCGCGTGATTTAAAAAGAAACATATAATTCTAAGGGATTTCTAGGCTTCGGACTCTAGCTATGGGGATGTCGTCGGGGAAGGGATTTGCATGAATCACATAACACATAACAAGTACGTTCTAAGGGGCGGGTAAGTAGGACTCAAGCTATGGGGGCAAGGATAGACTTGAGACTTTCCACATAATCACATTCTCATCAAAACATATCAAGATAACATAAGCATATTCATAGTCAAAGCATAATATAGTCATAGCATCTCAAACAAGCATATAATATAGGCGTACAATAGAATGCGATATGTCCATCCATACCTCTACATAGAATAAGACGGGGGTAGCGACACAACCCGGGCTCACCCTCAAGTCATAAGATACGACAAAAGTACATAACAAACCTAAGATAGAGAAAAATGGGTTTTGCCCTTGAAGTAAAGGGCTCAGCACTAGCAACAATCCAAGATCACGAGCTAAGCATCCAAAGGTGGGTATATATCATCTCCGACCCCTACATGGTTAGATCATGAAAAAAAAGAGTATGGGTTAGAACATATAATGCACTAAGTATGCGGGCATGCAATGCATATGAACATGAGCCTACAAAACAAGTTAGATGACAAGGGCACATATATAAAAAGACGTATGTAAACAAGAGAAGATATTGTGTCAATATGCCATAATATCCATGATGCATGAATGCGATAGTATCATAGTATAGAGGATGAGACGTAACTGACATCACAATCCATGCGAGCCAATACATGAACTCCCAAAGTTAGGCCCCTGCAAACGGGATTAGGAGGACTACTTGCCAAGGGTAGTAACACTATATCTTACGACCCTGCCTTTTTGGTGTGATGGCCACCTTCCTTATGACCCAGTCTTTTCAGAAGGATTTACAAGTCATATCATATCAAGATACCTATGCTGGCACATAGTGTACAAGAAAGGAGTGGGAACCTTGGGGATAGCACACTTACTACTCCAATCCCATCGGTGCCCGATCGTCATCCCACAAGAATACATATACATATATATACTTTCAAACGAAGGATAAGTACTTTCAAATCAATGCAATGCAAGGTTGGGCTAAAAAGCCAAAATGTAATTCAAGTCTTTTCATACTTAGGCTAAAAAGCTAAATAAGAGTTCAAGTATCAAGTGCAAGGGAAAATACATAGGAGTAGCTCATTCAAGACAAGTGCAAGATGGTGTAATCACTCAAGAGTGCCCAAAAACCAATTCAAGGAAAGTTATGATCACAATCTAGTCATATCCCATGTATTACAAAAATTAAGTCAAGTCAAGTCAAGGTGGGACTAGCCTATAACAAGAATTTCATCAAAATCAAGTTTCAAGTATACATATGTCATGAATGATTATGAGAATAGCGTGGGAATTTAGAATTCATAAATTAAACTCATAATAAGAAGAATCCATATGAAATTCATAATTAAATCAACAATCAAAGCTTAAATAACATCACCCATGGATAGATTTAAAGAATAAGGGGACATGCATAATTGAACTTTCATAAAGCCAATGGAATTCAAAATTTTAGGGCTTAATTAACTCTAAAATCATCAATTAAGTACAACCCATACTTCTATTTAATCAAAATAGTAATGAATTTAAAGACCTATATTTAAAGTAAGCATAATTTCATAAAAAATTAAGAAGAGGAGTTTTGGGTCTTCATGGTTGAAAGGAGAAACATGAATCAATTCCACATACCTTGATACTTAAGAAGCTTTAGAGAGAAGAGAGATTGAAGAAGAAGACCCCCTTTGAATTCCAATTCCAAACTTCAACCTCATACTAGGAAGAGAGCTTTTGGAAAAGAGGATTTGAAAATAATCTAAGTGTTTGAATTGAATGAGAGTGTAAAGGCACATTCAAGGGTTTAGGAGAGCTTAGGAGGACTAAAATGCCCTTAGGAATAATTAAAAATTACGATTAAACCCTTAATGAAACAAACAAGAAAATTGGAAACGTCACTCCAAAAGTCAGCTACATGGACTGTGTAGTGACTCATGGCCCTCCACTATGAGGCTACACTTGAGGACAAAGGCACAAATACAAGACGGATGGGGAAAACTGGAACGACACCCACCCAGTCAACTATACAGATAATGAGGGGTCAAACAGACGATAGGCTTGCTCCGTGAAGCCACACTTAAAGAAAACTCGTTGATGAAAACCTGAGATGGTGATCCCATACTTAGCAAAATTTCTCTTCTGCAACCATACGACATTCTCACGGACCATGAGGCTTCACATGGACCATGAGCTGGTCTGTGGAGCCTCAATTGGCCCAGTGCCTTAGATGATGGATGACCACATCACACTGACTAATTCACGGCCCGTTAGGCCTCACACGATCCGTGAATCTCTCCTTCTTGATGATGCGATTTCCAGAATGTTAACCTTATATATAGCACCAACCCATAGGTCAAGGCCATACCGAAACACCTTACCACGCCTCGTGAGAGGCCACACGGCCTGCCTCACAGACCATGAGATGACACATGGCCCGTGAGACTATTATGAGGCAGTGCCTTAGCCAACTTTTCTAGAAATGAATCCCTGTACAGGAAGTCTCATAAAAAAGGTCATAATTTCTACATCCAAATTCTGAATCAAGTGAAATCAAGTGCGTTGTAAAAATAACTCAAAGGGCTTCAATTTGATAGGTCATGACCTACATAGTTCATCCCGTACCGAGAGATATGTCCATTTAAAGTCAATACTTTCACAACACATCAAGAAAACTTAAGCAATGCGATTTCTTTGAATACGGACACTCGAGAGGGATTCATGAAGATCATTGACCAATCAAAATAAGTTCAAATTAGATCCTAATCAACTTCACAAAGTTTTAAAATTTTTGGGTTATTACATCATCCCCCCTTGGGAACATTCGTCCTCGAATGGGCTAGAACAAGGCTTGAAAGCCTAGATCTAAACAAGAGACATCTTAACAAGTAAGCAAAATGCACATACCATTTCTTGAAAATTTTAAGTTATTAAAACTCATGTCAAGCCATTATCAAGTCATTCAAAACATCTTTAAATCATTTTTGTGTGCATGTATTCATGTCATGTCATGAACTAAAGAAGTAAAGAATTAGGACCATTCGGAAGGAAATAAACCTAGTACCTTAGGCTTGAGTAGATTGGAAAAGATGGGGATACCGCTTCATAATGTACGACTCCGCTTCCCTTGTAGCACTCTCCATATGTTGGTTCCTCCAAAGCACCTTAACCGAAGCCACCTCCTTGTTGCAAAGCCGCTTTACTTGCTTATCCAAGATTTCAACTGACACTTCTTCATAAATCAGGTTCCCCTCAACCGTAACACCCTCCAAGGGTATAATCTCCTTGGGGTCACCAACCAAATTCCTCAATATGGACACATGGAACATCGAATGAATAGAGCTCATATCCAAAGGCAACTCCAATATATAAGCCACATTACCAACCCGCTAAACAATCTCATATGGCTTGATATACCGAGGAAACAATTTACCCTTTTTACCAAAATGCATAATTCCTTTCATAGGTGAGACCTTCACATAGATCCAATTACCCAGATGAAATTCAATGTCTCTCTTCCTAACATCCGAGTAGGACTTTTAGCGACTCTGAGCTATTTTTAACATTTCCCTAATCAACTTCACCTTTTCTATAGCTTCAACCACCAATTTCGGGCCTATAAAATTCATCTCACCCAACTCAAACCACCCCATCAGGGATCTACACCTCCTACCATATAAAGCTTCAAATGGAGCCATACCAATTCTAGCATGAAAACTATTACTGTAGGTAAATTCGATAAGCGGTAGATGATCATCCTAATTTCCCTTGAACTCTAGAACACAAGCCCTCAACATGTCCTCCAAAGTTTGAATCATCCTCTCGGCTTGACCATCGGTTTGAGAATGGAAAGCGGTGCTCAATTTAACCTTTGTGCCAAGCCCTTTTATAAACGATCTCTAAAAATGAGAAGTAAATTGGGTACCACGATCTGATATGATAGACCTTGATATACTATGCAACATTACCAATTCCCGAATATACAACTTAGTATAATCTTCAGCATTGCACGTAGTCCTGACCTGTAAAAAGTGAGCTAACTTGGTCATTCGATCAACAATAACCCAATATAGAATCAAATTATTTATGAGTACGGGGTAACCCAACTACGAAGTTCATATTCACATATTCCCACTTCCAAGTAGGAATCTCAATATCTTGAGCCAAACCACCGGGCCTTTGGTGTTCTACCTTCACTTGTTTGCAATTTAGACATTTCAATATGAATTTGGCTATGTCCCTCTTCATTCCATGACACCAATACATCTCTCTCAAATATCGATGTATCTTAGTGGATCCCGGATGAATAGAATATTGGGAGGTATGGGCCTCACTCATGATAGCCTCCCTAAGGACATTAACTGGAGTACACACAATCGGTTTTGGTACCCTAGCAGACCATCTTTGTAACAACCCAAAAATTTTCAAAATATACTTATGGTTGGCATTCTATGATGTACTACAAGCCATGGTTGAGTTTT
>JBCEWC010007943.1:0-20675 GCA_038996855.1 Solanum aculeatissimum | reverse complement strand
ATTCCCCTGCAAAGCAGATTCGATTCTATATCTGCA
This sequence comes from Solanum aculeatissimum, assembly GCA_038996855.1. Lineage (NCBI taxonomy): Eukaryota > Viridiplantae > Streptophyta > Magnoliopsida > Solanales > Solanaceae > Solanum > Solanum aculeatissimum. The sequence goes on along the minus strand of JBCEWC010007943.1, from coordinate 20,639 downwards.
GGGCTCGTGAATGGATTCTTAATAAACGTAACTCACAGTAATGTTTTATGAATAAAATGTATTTGTGAGTAACGTATTATAAAACGTAACTCAAAAATATGTTTTAATCTTAAAACGTACTTGTGAGTAACGTAATATAAAACGTATTTCTGAAATACGTTTTAGTCTTAAAACGTTACTCTGAGTAACGTTTCTGCATTAACACCGTCAGTTAGATTTTTAAAATAAAAATAGCCTAAAACGTTACTGACAAATACATTTATACTACTTTTGTAAAAATTTTAAAAAAACATATTATTTTAGTAAATTAGTTTAAATAATGGATTAGTTTGATAAAAAATTCTAAAAGTTTGCCTTTGTCCTGCCACCAGTTCACATTTGAGGTTTGTGAAGTGAATCTAAGCTACTCTAAATTATTCCTTAAGCAATCAATGTGGAGCACAGTCGCGCTGCTGGTTAATTAATTAAACTTGGCTCAATCTTTGATAAGACTATCATGTTGGTACAAACATCAAGTATATCTATATAGCGAGGATCGTTGAACTCAACTTGTGCAAGACACAAATAAAGCTTGTTTTCGTAAAAAAAAAAAAAGAAAAAAAAAAGAAAAGAAAGAAAAACCTAAAATCCAAATTCTTTTCCTACGAACCAACTCACCCTTCAAAAGAATAATTAATATAAATGAGATTATTACATTGCAATATTCTTTGATTTCTTTTTATCTATTGCTGGTGAAAGATGATACATATATCATGAAATTAGTCGAGGTGCACACAAAGTGATCGGATAAAAAAAAGGAAGAAAGATTATCTTTCACTTGCACCCCAACCCCCACCTTCGGCTCATAGAGGTAAGGAAAGGAAGAACAGATGGTTCTTTGAGATTGTTGTATGATGGCAGCAGCAAAGTAATTGAGGAACCTGAAATGAATTGATTATGAAGATGTAACGTTTGATTCAAAAACTGCACCTTTTGAGTCTGTAAATAACCTGCTAGTGTTTTGACAACTTTGACAATGAAAAAGTAAACCCAATAAGTAATTGGTGCATCAATAAATAATAGGTGCAACAGGCTAAAATGAATGTGAAATACATTTGCCATCTCATTATACTATATAGTCAACTAATGGTTCCTGTACTAGTTAGGAACCATCACATATAAACACAAGAAAGTTTCATTGAAGACTGTAATCAGCTACCTCCTTGATGAAGTCTTAGAAGATTGTTGTAAAATCCATGTTGCAAACCTCATAAATAAACTAAGAAATTCGCTAATTATGAACACCCTAATAGCTAGATGCAACTGTCTTTGCCGTCTTCCTTTTTTATTACAAATCTAACATGCACAAACTCCCCCTTGCTGCTCTGTATAGGATGTATTTGTGGTAGACTTCAAACTAATGTCAACCATATCTTCCTGTTTTGTGGATGAAAGTGTTTCCATCCCCGGTAAGGCTGCAGCAATCTTTCAGAACAGAGGCTGCAATTTTCAATTTCATATTCTTAGTATCATGATGTTCGAGTACGAAAAGAAGTTATGCCAAACTTAATGTTTTGAGGGAAATCTAGTGATCAGGATATTAGATTCTTTGTATAATTTGACCAAAGGGCAAAACAATTTCAATGGAAATCGCAGAAAGGGTTTAAGCGTCTCTGTACCTTGATATTGAATCCAGCTTTAGCACTGGTTTCTACATACATCACTCCAAATTCATGAGATTTAGCATCTCCTTCTTCTGTGGAAACTTGCCTGTTCAAATCGGTATCATTGTCGTATGAGAAACGATAGAGCAAATAAAGCACAGTATTCAAGAACTAAGATGCAATTACCTCTTGATAATCTCTTCGGAATCTTTTTTCTTCCTTTCTTCTGTGGAAGGAAATTGGACCAGAGGACATAGCAAGAGATCCAGACCCTAGTACACTAATAGGTTCTATACCTTACCTTTCAGATCTACATCAATCTACTGGTCTTTACTTCAGAAAACAGAATATTTTAGTTAAAGCAGTGTCTCATCACTAAAGACTCTGTACCCGAGACAAATTTTCATTAAATGTGAATCTTTCAACTAGGGAAATCTCTACTCGAGTGAAATCATGCCCATAACTCTCTTAAAAAACATATTGAAAAGTGAAACACATTTTGGTTTAAATCTGTAATGCCCCTGGAAGTTGGAAAGCTAGAATGGTGAGAGAGAAGTACAAAAAACTGATCTGATGCAAGGTCTATTAGACTCATTTACGGGTTGTAGATGCTTCTAAGGATTGTAAATGGGGATCATAGATGGGACCTGAGAGTTGAAATTTTAGTCAAGGTCTACGGGCAGTTTCGACGGGCCATAGTTCATTTTGTAGGCCGTAGATGAAATCCCTAGATGAGATATTGAGATTTAAAAAAAATTGACACCAGACGATGAATAGTATCTATGGCTTATCATTAGGATTATGGGTCATAGAAAGTGATTCCATGATTTAGGTTTAGAGATTTAAACTTGCAGTACATTTGAGTCACGAAGGAGGTCGACTAGCCATAAAAACAGTACGAGTCATAAGGGAGGTTCGTGGATTGAGATTCAATGAAGGTTATTTTCATTATTTGGATTCAACACATGAGTTTGACGGATCATAGAAAGGATTACAAGTCATAAAACAGGTTTCGTGGAAGAGATACTGAGACTTAGAATTTAAGTTTGATTTCCAAGGACAGGTAGCCAGTGTCCGTAAAAGGAACCACAAACCATAGATGACCCTTGTGGTCCTTGTCAGGCAGCTATTTCTAGGGGCTAATTTAGTCTTTGCCCATCCTTTTTACTCCTATACTACGTCGTTTTGGATTATTTTAAGTGGAATTTAGGGGTTCCTAGTAGTCTAATCCCTCATTCTCTCAACACCAACATAACTAGAAAATTCTCTCTCTAGATTCTTCTCCCAAGACAAGATCAAGGTCAAGCTCTACGGTTCTTCAAGTCAAGTCTCCTTTTTCAAATTTAGAGCAAGGATTCTACTCCAGTTATGTGAAAATTTCATCCATGGTACCTCTTTCATCCATGGAGTCCCAATTTAAAATCAACTTCTCAAGTTTTGATCATGATTCAAGTTAAGGTTCTTTTGATTTCTTGTGAGTTCTACTCAATTGCATTGAATTCTTCAAAATTGGTCTTCTAATGGATGATTTAATAATGAATTAATACTTTAAGGATGAATTTCATGAACCCATACCGTACAAGACTTTATGTTTTGAATTCAACTAGCATAACATGCACGAATCATGATTTGAAGAGAACTATGAATTTAAGATGCTTTTAAGCAATTATCACTATGAATTCATGAATTTAGACTTAATTTTAATTGAAACATTCTCATCATGATTTTACAATATTAGATTACTTTTGACTAAAGTGATCCTCAATATGACATTATGATTTGAGATTTCTTCTGATTGAAGTTCTCTCACTGTGACTTGATGTTTTTAATTATCATTTACTAGCTTGTTACAAAATAACAACATGATTCAGGAGCTATCCTTATGATTTGAGATTTTCAAGAAAATGTGAGTATTACTAGATTCTTACCCTTTCTTTTAAAAGCTAAGATTTATGATTATGATAACTATTCTTATTGAGAGTATTACCTAGCACTGAATTGTTCTAGCGATGATTACCTAGGTTCAAAACTACGTGCCACATTAGGATGTCCCGATTGGACAAAGACTAAGTAGTGGATGCACCTAAGTTCATGATTAAGGTCCTTACTTGGCAAGTAGAACAATCTCTTTATGGTGAGAGAAAGATACTGGACTCCATGTTATATCTTGGATGGTTTATGTCAGTTAATAGTATCTCTCCCTTAATTTATGTTTGATTTTCTTACTTGTGCATTGGCCTTGTATCGGTTACTATAGTTATTTTTTATATTAATTTTATTTCATTATTTATTTGGTCATTACATCATCAGTTTTCATAGTTATCATGATAATCACATTATTGCATATTATCTATACTCAGTACATCCATAATATTGATCACATATTTCTTTTGCCTATATTGTTCATAGGTTCAGATGCTTCTCATCCAGCCCACAATTAGTAATTATCTCAGATAACTTTGGATTGGTGAGTCCTCATTCCTTGAGGATGGATTTATCTTCTATCTTCAGTTGGTATTTCAGACTTTAATTTGATACTTCGAGTTAGCTAGGACCTTTCCTAGTAACTCATTTGTTGAGCTAAGGCTTTTAGACTTATGATAGATATTCAATTGTTATGGTTGTACTAGTCTTTACTTTATATCATTATCTTATCTAGACTATTCACATTTTATTTTTGTTTCGTTATGCTTTCTCTTATTTCAATATGCTTATTTTGTGCCATGTGATTCATATGGGATCTCTTAGGATTCTAAGTACCATATTACTACTAGGAAATGGCTTTGGGCCATGACAAACTTTGTTTTAGAGCACCAAGGTTTAAGTGTGCACATGTTCAGTAGAGTCTTATTTATGGGTGTGAAGCACATGGCATCTATGAGTGAGAGCTACAAGGCATTTAGAAAATATCTCACTTCTTTCACGATCTTATGTCGTGTGATAAAGTTGAGTTCTATAAGGTTTCTTTCTAAACTATGTTCCATTCATTTTAGAATCATTCCTCCATGACGAGCTCCATAGAGATGAAATGTGAATGTGAATGCTAATGACGGCAATAGGCACCCCCCTTAGCCGAGCAGAACACATGTTGGGTTCTGGAATGCTTTTTAAGCATTGGTCCTAGTTGTGACAACTCAAGCTAATTAGGAGATTGTTGCCTCGATTAATCCTCAAGTCAACACAATTTCTACAAGGGTTTAAAACTTTACTCGAATAAACCCTCCATAGTTTTATGGGTCAAAAGCAGATGAGGACCCACAAGAGTTCATAAAAGATGTCAAGAAGATCACCTATATTATGGGGGTGACTTTGATTGAGAGTGTAGGCCTAGCCACTTATCAGTTGAAAAGAGTGGCTCAAATTTGGCACAAACAGCGCAAGAAGAATAGGGAAAGAGATGCAAGTCTTGTGAACTGGGATGAATTTGAAGGTACTTTCTTGGACAAGTTTTTCCCACTTGAGTTGAGGGAGGCAAAGATCCAAAAGTTAATAAATTTGAGGCAAGGAAATATGTCGATGCAAGAGTATTCATTGAAGTTTACTTAACACTCCAAAAATGTTCTGACATTGGTAGGGGGTAGAGATGGTTTCCGTCAGACTTAGCTAGTGCTTCTATAGGCCGCCGAATCAACAGGGTGCTGCATCTAGTTTTGATGGCATATAATGCCAAGGAAAGTTCTACGCTCTTCAGACTTGATAGGATCAGGAGTCTTCTCTCGATGAGATCATGGATATGTTATGAGTTTTTCATCTTAATGTTTATACTTTGCTAGATCCAAGAGAAAATTTATCTTTTGTGACACCTTATGTTGCTGAGAGATTTGGTGTAAGTCCAGAAATCTTGTTAGAGCCCTTCCTAGTTTATACTATTGTTGGTGAGTCCATCCTAGCGAAATGAGTTTATAGAAATTGCCCTGTCTTAGTTTTCTAGAGAGTCACTTCAATCGATTTATTAAAGCTTTATATGATTGACTTAAATGTCATTCTTGGTATGAATTGACTATAATCATGTTATGCCTTAGTTGATTATCGAACCCGAATGGTTAGATTAGAGTTTCCTAATGAGCCAGTCATTGAATTGAAGGATAGTATTTCAATGCTTATAGGTCGGTTTGTTTATTAACTTAAGATGAGAAAGATGATTTCCAAGGGTCGTATCTATCATCTAGTGCGGGTTAAGGATTCCAGTGTGAAGACCCTAATTCTTCAGTCAGTCCCCATTGCAAATGAGTTTTTGACAAAGTGTTTCTCGAGGATCTTCCTAGTATTCCTCTAGAAAGAAAAATTAATTTTGGCATAGATCTTCTCTCCAATACCCAACTTATCTCCGTTCCTCCCTATCGAATGACTCCAACTAAGCTTAGGGAGTTAAAGGATCTTTTGGAGAAGGATTTCATTAGATTGCGTATCTCTTTATCGGTTGCTCCAATGTTGTTTGTTAAAAAAATATAGTTCCCTCCATATGTGTATTGACTACTGACAATTGAACAAAGTCACAACCAAGAATAATTTCCCATCTTAAGGAGTGATTGCTCATTCGACCAACTTTAGGGTGTTTGTTATTTTTTCAAGATCAACCTCAGATCGGGCTATCATTATCTACGAGTCAATGAATATGATATTTTTAAGACAACCTTTAGAACTTGGTATGGTCATTATGACTTCTTGATTATGTATTTGGACTAACAAATGTTCTTATAGCTTTTATGGGCTTGATGAACAGGGTGTTCAATCATTATTTGGATATGTCATGGTGGTTCTTATAGATGATATTTTGGTCTATTTTTGAAACAACGAGGAGGATGTAAACCACTTAAGAATTGTATTGCTAACTTTAATGGACCGTCAATTATTTGTCAAGTTTAACAAGTGTGAGTTCTTGTTTAGATATATGACATTTTTTGGCCATATTATTTTTAGTGATGTATAAGGTTAATCCTTAAAAGATTGGGTTTAAGAGTTTCTTGGGTTTGATCAATTATTATAGACGGTTTGTTGAGGGATTTTCTTTCATTTCCTCTCCTTTGTCCCAATTGACCCAGAAGAAGGAAATGTTTGAAGAATCCAAAGTGTATGAGAAGAGTTTCCAACAATTGAAGACTCCACTCACTACAACTCTAATTTTGACATTTCTAGAAGAATCTGATGATTTGTTGTGTATTATGATGCCTCGAGGATTGATCTTGATTGTGTTTTGATGCAATATAATAAGGTGATTGCTTATGCTTCAAGGAAACTTAAGGTGTATGAAAAAAATTATTTAACTCCTGATCTTGAATTACCAGTGGTGGTGTTTGCTTTGAAGATTTGAAGGCACAACCTCTACGGTGTTCATGTAGATGTGTTCGTCGATCGTAATATTTTGCAATGTGTCTTCAAACAAAAGGAGTAGAATCTTCATCAATGGAGGTGTCTTGAGTTGCTAAAATATTATGATATGAGTGTATTGTATCCCTCGGGTAAAGAAAACATAGTGGTGGACACCCTTAATAGATTATTCATGGGGAGTGTTGCCTACATTGAGGCTGAGAAGAAGGAATTGGTTTGTGATATTCATAGATTTTCTGATTTGGGAGTTCAGTTGATGGACTCTTAGGATGGTGGTGTGATTGTACAAAATGGTCCTGAATCGTCCCTCGTGAATGATGTGAAAGCCAAGTAAAATGATGATCTAGTGTTGGTTGAGCTAAAGAAAGTGGTACTTGAAAAATATGTCCATACTTTCTCCCAAAGGGGAGATGGTGTGCTCTGATATAAGGATCAATTATGTGTTTCAGATGTAGATGCGTTTAGGCAACAAATTTTGTTAGAGGCTCATAGCTCTTAATAATCTATTATCCTAGGAGCCACCAAGATGTACTGTGATTTGAAATAAGTTTATTGGTAGAACGCCATGAAAAAAAGGATAGAGCAGAATTTGTGTCAAAATGCCCAAATCGCTAACAAGTTAAGGTTGAGCATCAAAGATCCAGTGTCTTGTCCCAAGACATTGAGATACCTACTTAGAAGTGGGAGGAGTTAAATATGGACTTCGTTATAGATTTGCCTCACACTCTCTGCCAACATGATTGTATTTAGGTGATTGTGTCTTGAATAACCAAGACAACATTTTCTTCTAGTTAAGACTTCCTACTCAGTGGAGGACTATGTTCGACTCTATATTCGAGAGATGATTAAATTTCATAGTATCTTTTTGTCTATTATATCAGATAGAGGTACTTAGTTCATCTTTCATTTTTTGATGTCATTTCAAAAGGGTCTTGGTACCCAAGTCAACCTTAGTACGACTTCTCATCCTCAGACCAATGTCCAAGTTGATAGGAGGATTCAGACTTTGGAGGATATGTTGAGGGCATGCATGACTGATTTCAAAGGTAACTAGATTGACCATATATCATTGATTAAGTTTGCTTATAAGAATGGTTACTATTTTAGCATCCAAATGACTCTCTTTAAGGCTTTATATGACAAGAGATGCAAGTCTCCCATTTGGTGGTTTGAAGTTGTTAAGTGGCTTTGATAGAACTTGAGTTAGTTTATGAGTCCATGGAGAAGGTTAGAATTATTAGAGAAAGGTTAAAGTCTGCCAAAATTCGACAAAAGTCTTATTTGGATGAGAGAAGAAGTGAACTTGAATTTGAGGTTGATGATTTGGTTTACTTGAAAATTTCACCTATGAGGGGTGTGATGCACTTTAGTAAGAAAGGGAAGCTAAGTACCCCATTATGTAATCCCATATCAAATTTTTAGGCATATTGGTAAAGTAGCTTATGAGTTGGATTTGCCTTTAAAGTTGACATTGGTGAATTCAGTATTTTATGCGTCCCTATTGAAGAAGTGTATTGGTGATCCGACATTAATTATGCCTAAAGAGAGTAGGGGGGGTATGAAGGATAGTTCATCCTATGAAGAGGTTCTAGTTGAAATTTTAGAATGTCAAGTCTAAAAGTTGAGAAATAAAGAAGATGCTTTAGCCAAAGTTCTATGGTGGAATCAATCAGTTGAGGGTGCTACTCAAGAGGTCAAGGTCGATATGATCCCGTTATCCTCATCTATTTTCCTCCACTTCAATATTAGTGAGAGTATTAGTTTCTTCCATGCACTTTCTTGGAATTCATGTATATTAGCTATTTTCATGATTCTTTACGCATGCATGCCCATGAAAATAGTTTTCAAGGCTCATATTTCAGTTAGAGTCAATTACTCCTTGATTATTATGCATTTTGATGTAATTTTCATTCATGTTGGGATGTTAGATCATCCTTCTATTCTACTCCTATTAACTTAAATCTCATTTGAGGACGAATGTTCCCAAATGGGGAGATATTTTTACTCTTGTAGAGGCATTGTTGGATAATTATCGAGGGGGGTTTTGGACTCCTGGTTACCCATTTTGAATATTTCTTCTATTTTCAACTTTGAGAACTCGACTTAGACAATTTTTGTTTGGTTTTTTGAAGGCTTTTCATTGAAAAAGGTATTTTTCACTCCCCAAATCATTATCCACTAATTATCCCTTGATTTTAACATCAAATTTGAAGTATTCAATTGAGAAAATTAGAAATTTTCATGAACATGGATTTTTCACAAAATTGATGATTATGAACTCATTTCAGCTTCATTTTTGAATTGGTTTTTACTAATGGTTTTCTGATCATGAGAGAAATATTTTCATCTAAAAATTTCCAGATTTCGACATTGATTTTTGATAGTGAAGTTTTTGATGATTTTGCTTTTTTTCCCTTGAATTGCTTGTTTTTGTGTTGTTAGCTTCAAATTGTAATTGTGAATTTAGTTTTGAATAGATTGTGGTACTTTGAATTCGATTAGGAAGGGGAAGACATTGTCGTTGGAGGCACTAATTAGCTAATTTGAGTTAAGTGAATTCTAAACCCTGTTGAGTTTAATTGAACTTGATATTTTTTTCTTTGGTGAAATAGGGGACTAGTAAAATGATTAGCGAATATGATTGGGTAAAGAAAGGGATATTGATGAGATAATATGTATGATTTGATTCTTGAGTTGATGCATAATTGTTGATTATTTTGGATCCTTGTGTTGGAAATGTATTGTAACAACCCAAAAATTTCTGAATCTTACATCACTGATTGAGGGATGATTTGAGGTTATCTTGGTTAGTTTATGAATTTTCCGAGTCTCTCTTGCATGACCGTCTTGGAAGAAATCATGTTGGTTAAGTTTTGCTTGACATTTTGTGGAAGTACTGACTTTAAATGGCCATATCTCTTGGTACGAGTTTAACTGTGCGGGTTACAACCTATCCAATTGAAGCTCTTTGAGTTATCTTCCCAACGCACTTGGTTTCACTCAATTCGGAGTTCAGATGTGGAAATTATGGCCTTCTTAGTGGGACTGCCTGTGCAGGAAAATATTCTAAAAAAGGGAAGAATGATTTTGGCTAACGCTTTGATCTACGAGAGGGTTCATGGGCCGTGTGGAGGCTCAAGACCCGTGAGCCCGGTCTGTGTGGAGTTCCCGTGGACAACCAAGATACTGGACTAAGACTCCGAGCCAAGTAAGTCTCCACGGACCAGCTCACGGTCCGTGTGAAGCCTCACAACTCATGAGCCTCATCTGTGCGGAGTTCCAGTGAGCCACCAAGGATTTGTGCCAAGGCCCGGAGCCAAGGGAGGCTCCACGGATCAGCTCACGATCCGTGTGAAGCCTCACGGATTGTGAGGCCGGTCCGTGTGGAGTTCCAGAGAGCTACCCAGGGATTTGTTGTTTCAAGTGTTGCTTCACGACAAAGCTCACAGACTGTGAGTCACTACATAGTCCGTGTAGTGCACTTCATCATTGACTGTTTCTAGTTTTTATTTCTCGTTTCATTAATAGTTTAATTATAATTTTTAACTAATCCTAAGGTCGTTTTAGCATTTTAAACCCTTCTAAACTCCTGATTTAACCCTATTCACTCCTATTCAATTAAAATCCCTTCAATCTCTTCAAATTCTCTCAATTACTCTCCACCTCCATTGCAGATTAGCTTGGAAATCAAAGGGAAAATTCAATTCTTGTTCAAATTCTCTTTGTTCTACGTGATTAATCCAAGGTATGTGGGATTGATTCATGGTTCTCCTTTCAACCATGAAGACCCAAAATCCTCCTCTTCAATTTTGATGAATTTTAGCTTTCTTTGAAAATGAGTCTTTTAATTTATAAATGATTTAATTCAATTGAGTTGTGGGCTATACTTTAATATTGATTTTAAGATGATTTAAATTCAATTATCATGATTTGCATTGAAATTATGAAGATTTGAATATGCATGGTCTCTTGAAAATTTGTATAGGCATGGGTAATTCAAATTATGATTTAAATTGGGATTTTCTCATGGATTTCAATTGAATTTCATATCGTATTATTGAATTAAGATTTAATCTCTATTGACCATGCATTCATCTCATCATTCATGACATATGCATACATGAAAGGTTTGACTTGATGAAACTCTTGATGTGATTTGACTTGATTTTTGATAAGACATGGGAATTGACTAGAATGTGATCACATCTTGTCTGGATATGGATTTTAAGCACTCTGGGTGTTTTACACCACTCTGTTCTGTTAGAATGAGCTACTCCTATGCATTGGTCTATGGAAACGATTCTCGAAAATTCTTGTTTGGACTTGAAAGGTTTTGAAATGTGAATTTTGGGCTTGTAGCCAACCTTGCATTGTTCTTGGAATTGAAGTATTGAAATCTCCATTTTAAATCTCGTATATGTATATGTATATGTATTATCGTGGTATGGGACTTAACACCGAGGGATCGGAGTCGTGGTGGACTATCTCCAAGGGTCCACACTCCTTTCCGTCAAACCATGTGCCAACATGGGCTATCTACCAAGATGGGATTGACTTGTCTCCCCTTTCTAAGGGTTGACCTGGGACCTACCTGGCAAGTATTCCAATTCTAAGTAGTAGTTCACTTGGTATCTCTGTTGTCGTTTGAGGTCACATCCCCGCTATGATATGTAGGGTTGCATTCATGCATCATGGCACTTCATGGCATATTGTTATGATATCCTTCCTTTGCTTATATATATTCTTCCTATAAGTACATGTGCCCTTGTCATCTAGTTTGTTAGTAGAATCATGTTCATGTTCATGACATACCCGCATACTTAGTGCATTATATGTGTTTACCCATATTCTTTGTCTACATGATCTAACCATGTAGGGACTGAAGGTGACATTCATCCACCATTTGACGTCTAGTGAGATCTTAGACTTGTTGATAGTGGTGAGCCCTATACTCCAAGGGCAATACCCACCTTCCTCTATCTTATGCTTTTATTTCATTTTACTTACGTTGTGACTTGAGGGTGAGCTCGGGTTATGTCGAGGCCTCCGTCTTACTCTTGTAGAGGCATTGTTGGATAATTATCGAATTCTCTGCTACGCCGTACTATGTTTTTATTTGAGAGGCGATGATTATCTATGTTTTTCTATGGTTATTTATATTTGTATTATGCTTCCACTTATGCTATTATGATTTGTTGGATGGGAATGTGCTTATGTGAAAAGTCCCTAACCCTTCTTGCCCCCATAGCTTCAGTCATATTTACCCGCCCCTTAGAACGTAATTGCTATTGTTATGTGATTCATGTTTATCCCATTCCCGACAACATCCCTATAGCTTGAGTCCAATGCCCCAGAATCCCCTAGACTTATGTGTTATTTGTTATGTTTGTGCGTTTTCGAACCGATCATGTGTGTGATGATGCTAAGATGGCTTGATCGAGGACTCTCAGGTTCTCTTTCGTCATGTCACATCTAGGCCCTACTCTTGGGTCGTGACATGTATGTTAAGTTTGTTATACCGATTGTGGATTTAATTGTCAAGTTTGATTCTTGTTTATATGAACATGCTTATGGAAGTAATCTATAGGTGATGATTGAACTTGTTGCATAGTCTAGTAATTGTTGGGGTTGTTGAATCAAATACTTGAGAATTAAAGATTAAATGGGAAGCACACCTAAGCTGTGATGATATAGTAGTTGATCAGAATGTAAAGGTGTTCATATTATTCTAATTGTTGAGCTATGATTCATGTTACATGGATTTATTTATTAAAGTATTTAATGTGAAATGTTGAGCTAAATGCATATCTTGAGATATTGTTGGAATTGTTTAAATAAGTGCTTATGAAATGTGGACTTAAATAATGAATAGTCCTAAATTATGATGACAAGAGGTTATTGAAAGACTTGATCTATGATATTATGTGATTATTATGTAATGTGTTGATGATGACACAAGTGTTGAAAGAATAATGAGAATGGTTGATGATTATTGAATAAATGATTTACGTGGACATCTTGCACATTATTATACTTGTGAAAGTGATTATTGTGTTGTGATGACATATATTTGCTTAATGTCCCATTGATGAAAGTAAATGCCAAAGAGAAATGGTTTTGGCAGATACGTGATCCATGCGTGACCCATGAGTTCTGGTCTGATTATATCAGCAGGCGTGTATCGTAGGACAGACATGCATCATGAGTACTTGACATTGCATCATTTTGCTTGTATTTCACGGCATTTTATTCTATTTCATATCATTCCTTACTTAAAAGTTGATGTATGTACTAAGCGTGATATATTGAATGACTTGAACCTTGTGTATTGTCGAGATTGAACTATTGAGGTATTGTGATATATATTGAATGACTTATATCTTGTATATTTTCGAGATCAAACTATTGAGGTGATATGATATGCGTCGAATAACTTGGGCCTTGTATATTATGAAGAATAGATTATTGAGACACTATGATATGAGACTGTAATTGTTTATATTATCTATACTATGTATGTTGGCCTTTTTTATGTGCGGGTTTTGTAGTCCGGAGGTATGTGGTTGAGATCGAATTAAGGAATTCTTAGTTTTTATTTTTCACCTGTGATTAGGTCCTCTTGTTGGGTACTTTGGTACTCACCGTTATTTTTCTACACATGTGTGTAGGTTATGAGCCTGGATTCTACTGCTGTTCTTCTTCCTTTTTTGGACTGAGTTATTGACAGTTGAGAGATCGTTGCTTGTTGCTCCAACATACTCTCAATATTGTCAGATATCTTTTAGTAGTTTTGTTCTATTTGAGAGAAAAAGACTATTGAGACTTGTATCATTTCTTCTTATTTGATGTATTAGAGGCTTGTACCTTGTGACAATCAATTCTGGGATGGTTTTAGTTGGATTTATGTCCTTTATGCTTTATAGCCTTGTTATTCTTAATGTTATGTTGATTTAGCTTCCACATTATCTTGTATTATATTGTTATGACCTATTTAGGCTGACTTATTTTAGTAGGTAAAGGCAAGTGCCATCACATCCGATTTCGGATCGTGATAATCATATATGGGACCTGAAAGTTGGAAAAATTTTAAAATTTAAGTCAAGGTTGGAGATTTTTTAAATTTTAAGTCAAGGTCCATGAATGATTTTAATGGGTCTTAGTTCATTTTATGGATCGTAGATGTCATTCACAGAAGAGATACCTCGACTTGAGACACCCTAAATAGGACAAAGGGTATCTACGACTCATTGTTTGATTTATGAATTATAGAAAGTGATTTTGTGGTTTAGGTTCAAAGATTCATACTTATGGTACTTTTGATTTATGAAGGAGCTCTACTGGCCGTAAAAGATAGTACTAATCGTAAAGGTTTGATTTATGAAGGAGGTCTACTAGCCATAAAAGATAGTACTAATCGTAAAGGAGGTTTGGGGATTGAGATTATAAGGTCATTTTCTTTACTTGGATTTCATGAATGAGTTCGATGGATCGTAGAACAAGTTTCGTGGATAAGATACTGAGACTCAAAATTTAAGCCTAATTTTCATGGGTAGACATCCATGGTCTGTAAAAACGGAACCATGGACTATAGATGACCCTTGTGATCCCTATTCGACAGTTATTTCTTAGGAATATTTTAGTTTTTGTCCATCATTTTAACTCCAATACTACGTTGTTTTGGATAATTTTAAGTGGAATTTAGGGGTTCCTATCAATCTAATCTCTCATTCTCTCAACTCCTAACCCAGTCAGAAACTTCTCTCTCTAGATTCTTCTCCCAATTCAAGATAAGGTCAAGCTCTTGAGTTCTTCAAATCAAGTATCCTTTTTTCAAAATTTAGAGTAAGAATTTGACTCTAAGTATTGAGAATTTCATCCTTGCAACCTCTTCTATACATGAGCCCTTATTTAAACTCAATTTCTCAAGTTTTAATCATGATATCAAGTTAGATTCTTATGATTTCTTGTGGGTTCTATTCAATTGCATTGAATTCTTCGAAATTGCTCTTCTAATGCATGATTTAAGCATGCATTTATGATTTTAAGTATGAATTTTGTGAACCATACCATGCAAGACTTTATGATTGTGAATTTAACTAGCATGACATGCATCAATTATGATTTGAAGAGAACTATCAATTTAACATGCTTTAAGCAATTATCACTATGATTTCATGAAATTTAGACTTGCTTTTGATTGAACCATTCTCATTATGATTTTAGAATATTAGATTACTTCCAATTAAAGTGATCATTAGTATGACATTATGATTTGAGATTTCTTTCGATTGAAATTCTCCCACCATGACTTGATGCTTTTAATTAAGTATCCTTTACTAGCTTGTTACAAGATCGTGACTTGATTCAGAAGCTATTCTTATGATTTGAGATTTTCATGAAAATGTAGGTATTACCATATTCTTACCCTTTCTTTTAAAAGCTAAGATTTATGATTATGCATGACTATTTTTGTTGAGAATATTGCACCGAATCAGATTAGCGACAATTATCCAGAGCTTAAAACTATGTGCTACTGTAAGATATCTTATTGGACAAAAACTAACTAGTAGATCCACCTAAGCTCATGATTAAGGTCCATATTTGGCAAGTAGGACAACCTCTTTTCGCTGTGAAGAAAACACTAAACTCCACGTTATACATGGTTTATGTTAGTTATCAACATCTCTTGGTTTATGTTTTATTTTAAGACTTGTGCATTGACCTTGTATCACTTATTACAGTGATTTTAGATGTCGATTTTATTACATGATTTACTTGGTCATTGCATCATCAGTTTTCAAAGTTATCATGATTATCATATTACTGCATATTTTCCCTACTCAATACACTCCATAGTACTGACCGTATACTTCTTTTTTCTATATTGTGTTATAGTATAGGTTCAGACACTCCTTATCCAACCCAAGTTAGCACTTATCTCAGAATTTTTTGGATTGGTGAGTCCTGATTCCTTGAGGATAGATTTATCTTTTATCTTCAGTTGATGTTTCAAACTTCTGTTTTAGACTTTGAGTCAGTTATGTGCATGTCCTAGCAACTCGTTTATGTCGAGTAAAGATTTCAACCTTATGATAGATGTTTAGTTATTATGGTTGTATCATATTTTCCTTTATATCATGGTCTTATCTAGACTATTCACACTTTATTTCTGTTTCATTATGTTTTCTCTTATTTCAGTATGTGTATATTGTGTCATGTGATTAACTAGGGTCCTTCGGGATGTTAAGATCCTGTTACGACTAGTGGATAGCTTCAGATCATGACAAAATTTCAACTATATGCAATTAATTTTACTAGTTCCCGACTAGAAATGAATAAAGAAACTGATAGGTGGTACACTTTTTAGTCATACCTAGAATACAGAGGAAAATAACCTCTAAGAAGTACAACGCTGTATAAGTAGCAGGTAAAGCTGTTATCAAACAAAAAACATCCATCCAAACACTAACTTTTTTTAACAAGATCAGTTTTGTTCCCAACAAGAACAATAATGACATCACTACCTCACTCAGTGCGTACTTCTTTGATCCACTTTGAAGTGTTCAAAAATGATTGACGGTCTGCATATGTGATAATTTATCACCAAAATTTTGTTCATGGAATATTAAACAAAGAAATGAATTTCAAACTACTTGGTCGAGAATTAATTAGTCTAGACTGACTCCCTAGGAACCTTATACTATCACCAAATATAAATTTGCTCTAGTAGGGAACAAATATGTGTGGGGACAATGTCAAACAATGACTTACTGGCAACATCATATACAATTACAGCAACAGAAGAATCTCTAATGCAGCTCAGAATAAGGCTTCTAAATCTTTCTCGACCAACAGTATCCCTGCATCAGCTCAGAAAACATATATGCATTAGAAATGACTGCATATTCAATGTTCAACACTCACAATTGACAAAACCCACAAACACTAGTTAGCTCAATATCGACTTTATTTTTGGCCAAGTGTATTTTTCACATAACATAAAAATAATCAAAACATAGATGTGCATTTGAAAACTAATTCACCCTTGTAGCTATAAACATTATTCAAGTATATACTACTAATAGCTTGGAAATAAATAAAATTCCAATGTTAGTTGCACAAAATCAAGCGTACCAAAGTTGCAGGCGAACTGTTCAATCTTCAAGGTACATTGTCTTTGATAAAAAAAATCAATACCAATGGTAGCCTACGTATTGAAAAGAATAATTTATTTGATAATTTGGGAACAAATGACAAATCAATAGTTGAGAAAGAAAAAGACAGACCTGATAAGCGGTGTCGAATTTATCATACATGAAGCGAATAATAATGCTGGTTTTGCCAATAGGTTGATCTCACAAAAATACAAGCTTGTACTTTGCTAATGGCGATACCACCACCATTGAAATTAAGTCTTTTCGTTTCTTCTTCTTTAAAATACAAACACACAATTTAATTTCTCTCTCCCTCTAGATCCGAATTGGTGGAATGAGAAAGAAAGAGAGAAAATTAAGGAAGACAAAAGAGCTCTCTACCTCTCTTTGAGTTCTCTATTTATATATATTCAGTTATATACATATACCACTGACCACCAACTCCTTCAATCTCCAAGCTCCACTTTTTCCCTTTTTCACTAAATTACAAATTAAATTACTTTCATAATTTAACATTTTGGGTCATTTGGCATGATTCATGTTCATGACCAGTGTTTTAAAATCGAAGGCATGAGGCGAGTGTTTTATGTAGACATAAATTTTGAGATACAGGGTAAGTTCTATGGGTCTCATATATATTCAATTTTATAATTTTATTAGTAAAAAGATAAGCAAAAGTAAAACTTTCGATAAATTTACAAATAAATTTTACTCTAATAAAAAAGGAAGGAATAATATAAAAAAAATATTATAATTATTATTTGAGAAAGGTATTAATAAACAATTGTGATACCCCGAGAGGGTACCCTTGGTGTGGCCAACACTTAGCAACTATTGCTACCCGCCAAGCGAACCACTTGACCTCATCACATTCGTTCAATCATATTCTAATAGTGAAAGACATCAATGAATAAGAAATACTTGAAGAAATGCAATGATAAAAAAAAAATCAAAGTCCAAACATTTTATCCATAAACTAAGTAAGACTAGTGTGAAAGCAACTAGTCAAAAATAACATCCAATTATTACTCGACAGTCTAGTCTATGAAACCTCTAAACATATAACTAAATGGTGCTAATGACAGACCCATGGCTATCTCAAAATAAAATAAAATTAGTCTAACAAAGCTAGAAAAAACATGATATCCTCTAAAAGTAGGGGAGGACTCACCAATCAGCTGAATGTAAATAGGTCCTCAACGGGGTGCCTGCTGATGACCGCTAGTACTTATATCTACATCATGAAAAGATGTCGGCCCAAATGGAAGTTAGTACATGGAATGTACGATATGTAAAATGGAAGAATGATACATGTAAAGGTAGAATAACATCAACTCAAAATAACTCAACTCAAGAAGTAGGGAACTCAATAATCAAGTCAAGAGTCTAAAGTAAGAATATAGCTTAGACAATGACCACTCACATACTATCTAATCTAATCCACTCAGAGTACTATCATGGCCTATTTGGGAGTTTTTATAACCGACAACCATAACCTATGAGCCGGTGATGATACAAAAAAGTGATATTGTTGTCACATCCATCCAATACCTTGCCAGGGTAAAGGACATCCCATAAGTGGATCCACAATAATAACATCAAGTCTTCTTTTGGGACAATAGGAAAACATCCATTTTTATGGTTCAATCCTCTTCTACATTGGCCACATAGTTATTGAGTTTGAGTTAGACTTAATCTCACTCAATTCGGTGCTTAATACTCCTCTCAAGACTCAACATGCTCATAAGACGTCAACCCTATGGTTAACTGATTCAACTAGTCTCATTCAATTCATCACATCAACTATCAACTATTTGGTTACATTCTTTTAAGGTTCAACTCTTGACTCAGAAAGACTCAATCATGCATAATTCTAACTCATAACATTCAGACAAATAAAAATAAAGTTAAAAACATTCAGGAATTTTATAGACTTTAAGACTCAAATTATACTCCTGCATGCCCATTTAAGTGTAATATGCAAAAATAACAAGAATTCATTCTAGGGTTTATGTAGAAAGTAAAATCAGTTAATTTCAAGTATTTAATTCATAAAAAAGTAATTACATGCAAGATTATATAGATACACATCAGGATTTAAGTAAAACCTTCAAGAAACAGTCATGAGAGTCTCAATTCATTCACAACTCCATCAATTTGGGTTATGGGGAACATGGAAGAATATAATCCATGTTTTGGTTAGCCTTATACTTGGAAATTTCAAATCTTGGAATAGCTTGGAAGAATTCTCAAGTTCTCGCTTCAAACCCTAACCTTTTTCTCCCTTGAAACCTCGCTCTAAGTTGGAGGATGTGTTTTAGAGTGAAAAAGTTGAACTGATATATTTTAGGACTTGTTTAGGTATAAAACATTAAATTTAGACTTTAAAAGGGTGAAAAAAGACCAAATTAACCCTTCAAAAAATGTCAAAAGTCTTCCATGGGCTCTGTTACGGCCCATAGAAACTTCCACGACTCATAGGGACCATTTTGTAAAATCTTTGGGCAGAATTGGAAGTTACTGGAATGATTCACGAGACCAAACAATGGCTCGTAGATTCTTTTACGACCTATAGATGGATTCGTGAAGTCTTGGGGATCAAAATTGGATTTTCAGAACTTTTTCCCACGAGATAATAGACGGGCCATACTTCAATTCCCGACCTATAAGTGGGTTTCGTAAGTACACTCTGCTCTGGCAATCTGTAGTAAAATGACCATAACGTTTGACTCTGAATTTCAAATGAGGTGAAATTAATTGCATTGGAAAACTAATTCAAAGGCCTTTTATTCGGTAGGTCATAGTACATATAATTATCTGTGTGCTAAGTATTTTGGTCATTTAAAGTTGACCCTTGAATAATCTAATACTAGAAACCCAATGTATACGAAAGTTTTGAACTCGGTTAAGTACTAAAGGTCTCTTATGACCCTAATACATTTCACATACATAAAATGAGGCTTGAAACATAGGTAAATGTAAGATTAGAGTTATAGGGTGTCATAATATCTCTCCCTTTTGATAATTCGTCCTTGAATGATGAGCAACTAGGACGCCTATCAAGTAGGAATACCATCAACAACTCAAATACTTGGTGTCACGACCCGGATAGGGGGCTTAGATGTGACATGGCGAAAGAGGACCCGAAGGGCCTCGATCAAGCCATTATAGCATCATTACACTCATCATCGGTTCAGAAAATGCGGAAGCTAAATATGTAGCACATAGATTCTAGGGATTTGGGGACTTGGGACACAAGCTATGGGGACAAACGGGAATAGGATAAACATACTTGCACATAACACATAGTCATACATCATACTCAACATTCAAGACATTATCATAACATGAGAAAAATAATTATAAATCAAGTGGAAATAACATCATTTTACATAGCCAAATACCTAACATACAAGTCAAATGTACAAGAGTATAGGTTTGTCCAAACATGCCTCTACATAGAAGAGCGGGGCCTCGACAAGCTTGAGGCTCACCCTCAATTCAAAGAAAGTAA
>JBCEWC010007942.1:0-20677 GCA_038996855.1 Solanum aculeatissimum | reverse complement strand
ATGGAAGAACAATAATGGAATATTACATAACTTTTCATTAAGAAATAATGGAAGAAAATTAAGACTAAACAACAAAACTTTTCGGGTCGTTACAATGATCACGCTTCAAGAGGTGTTTATCGAACTAAATTTCAAAATATTTAAGTGTTCTAGTATGATGTGTTCTGGCATAAACACATGTGTTATCTATTATTTATTTAAGCAGTAAGATATTGTTATGTTTTCGCTATGCATATAGTTTTCCAACACTATGTACATACTAAACTTTGTATAAGTTATACGAAAATTAATACATAAATAATTTATATCTTATCCAACTACCGAAAGATTTACATTGTATTAGGAATATATTGTCTTGTTATTTAAGTATAGTATTTAATATTGTTACTCAATTTTTTTTATCATATTGTATTAGTAAATTCTTTATAAAGTAAAGATAAAAGTTATCCCAGAATGTCATAGTTGCCGAAGAAGTCATCTTCCACTTTGGAAAAATGAAAGGAAGGAAGGGCAACATGACCCTCAAGATTGACCTGAAAAAGGCTTTTGACGGAATTAAATAGTCTTATATTAGGGATACCCTTGTCTTTTTGACTTCCCTGAAAATCTATTCAAACTCATCATGTCTTGTATCACCTCTAGTTCTATTCAGGTTCTGGTCAATGGGAGGAAGACAAAGGCCTTCAACCCTTCTAGGGGAATTAGACAGGGTGGCTCATGTCCCCTTACCTCTTCATCATGTGCATGGAAAGACTCTCCAGTACTATTGAGGAATCAGTGAGTCTTAAACACTGGATCCCCATCAAATTTAGCAATATTGGATTAGCCTCTCCCACCCTTTCTTTGCTAACGATCTTATCCTGTTTATCAAGGCTGACACAAGAAACTGCAGAACCATTTCCAACATCCTCCACCAATTCTGAAAAGAGTTGGGTCAGAAAGTCAATTGGGAAAAATCCAACATCTTCTTCTCTCATAATTGCAATACTAAAACCAATGAACAGTGTATCTATTCTCTGGGAATTGATGAGGAACACTCCTTTAAAAAGTACTTGGGCTTCCCTGTTTTCCACAAAAGACCCACCAACGGAGACTTTCAATTCCTCATTGATAACACGTGGATGAAATTGATAGGCTGGAAGAGTAATGCTCTTAACATGACTAGAAGAGTAGTCTTGGCTAACTCTTCCCTTAGTGGGATCCCTTCCTATGTTATGAGCTATATCAGACTCCCAAATAAAGTTACAAAATCTATTGACAAAATCACTAGGGACTTCATCTGGGGATCAAAAGGAAAAAAAGGAAGATTCACCTCCTCAATTGGGATACAATCACCAAAGAAAGAGATCATGAAGATCTGGGAATTCACAAGAGTGAAATTAGGAATAGGGCTATCTTGGGGGGTTTTTCCTAGAGAGTCAGCCAAACACCAAATAATACTTGTGCCATTTTACGCTTGAACAAATACAAGAGTACCTCCCTATATGGGGGCACACAAAGAATTATCTTCAGGACATGGAAGAACATTCAACAGTGCTAGAAAGATATATATTTTATTCCACTAGATGGGTGATCCATAAAGGAACAAAAGCCAATTTTTTAAGGACACCTAGGTTCCAAACTTCAAGCCTATCAGACACTATATCCAAGGCCCCTTAAAGGATGGTGAAAATATCCTAAGGGTAGAAAATGTCAAGAGAAGTGGTCAATGGGATTCAATAACCTTTTCATAGCCATCCTTCGTGATATCCATATGGCTATCAATGACTTCTCCTTCAACTTTGATGGGACAAAAGAGGACACAAGGGTGTGGGATATTACTACTAATGGCATCTTCTCCACTGTCATAGTATACCAGCACATTGCTAGAAAAGGCTAAGAGAAGGAAAATCACAGCAGGGAGAAAGACTTCCTCTGTATATGAAAAGAAGTAATTCCTAACAAAATTAAAACCTTCTTGTGGATCCTTTATCATGGGAGAACTCTGACAAGTCATAGTCTACATATCAAAGGACTTATTGTCCTCCCCCACCGCCACATTTGCAACCACCCTAAGGAAGACATAAACCACCTTTTCTTTTGGAATAGTGTGGAAAAATCTTTTTAGGATGATGTTTACAGGAATAACCCCACTTATGTCTTTCCAAATAGGAGCAGCCTCAAGGACAACACATGAATGGCATGTTGGCATTCCACCATGCACATGCCCCTTAACGCCAACCTCACTTGGAGCACATTTTTACCATTCTATCTATGGAACATTTGATTGACTAGGAACAGTAATGTCTTTGACAAAGAAAAAGAAGTCATCATCTTTGACAGAGTGTATGGGCAAGCTATGGAATACTCCACTATCACCAAAAAATAAAAAATAGGATACCCTCCACACCAACTCATATATGTTAAATTGGAAACACCTGGCAAAGAAACCATTAAGATGAACATTGATACCTAGGACCCGGGGGTTGGGAGGTATTTTCAGAAACCATGAAGGGCACTGGGTAATGGGATTCTATGGTGTTATGGCTTATGCAAACCCACTCGACGCAAAATTCAAAGCTCTCTGGAAAGGACTCCAACTGGCCATCCAGCACAACTTCGCACAACTGCATATTGAAATGGATGCCCAAGATATCGTAGAAATGTTCCTAACAGGTAACTTACACTACACTAATCTTATCTCTGACTACAGGTCATTGTTGAGCAGGTTGGGAGCATGGGAGATACATCACGTGTGTAAAGAGAAGAACTAGGTAGTTGACTTAATGGCGATGGAAGAATTAAAAAGTGATTGTTTTCACGATACAAGGATTTTTGTAGTTTCTACTGTGTTTGTGCGTGAAAAGTTAGACGCAGACAATTTAGGAACTAGTTATGCTAGGAAGAAACAATTACCAAATACTTTCTATTCGGGCCTGGATGTAGCCCATCTAAGATATTTTTATGTCTAACTCTACGTTAGGCTACTTGTCCCATGGCAGTAGCCAGGACGTGCACTAATTTAGTATGCAATATATTATCTCTTAACCACAAAAAAAAAGCCATATAAAAGTTTGATTTTGTACAATAACTAGTTTGGTGTAACTAGATCATTATCTTATTTTATTATTTAATGATTGAAATAAGTATAAAAATCACGTCTTAACTATCACGTTTTTGAGTATCATGCCTAAATTATTGAGAGTATGAGTTTCATACTTAAATTATCACTTATTAGTTTGAGAAACACACATCTCTCTTTTATTACACTCTCATCATGGTACGTGTACTACATTCTCTAATTATTTTAAAAATTGCCACATCACACTCCACATGGATAAAATATTCCATCTTGATGAAAATTAAATAAACTACTAGTATTAGTTAAAGTTAAATATTGAAGTACTACTATCTCAAAAAAATTATAAAATACAATATAAAATATTTGTCTTACCTCACTCCACCACTTCCTCTCACTATACCCCGTACCCCACCCCACCCAAATTTTCATTTTTTTAAAAGAATTTATTTATGACATTTTTTAAAAAGAAATTCTTACTTCATCCTTCCTCTCCCCACCCCCAACCCCCTCCCCCCATTTTAAATAATAATTTAGATATTATTTTATTTTATTTAAAAAATAAATAAATTCTACTCCACCCATCTAATTCTAAATTTTTTTTTATTTTTATATTCGGTACGCAAGTAAAAAAATATATTATTTTAAAAAATGTATGTATATATCTAACACAAAATTATTAAAAATAAAAATAAATTAGGAGCAGGAAGTCAAATGGAGTGGGGTAGAATGTTAATGTTTTTTTAAAATAAAAATAATATCAACTATCCCCTCCGACCTATTTTAATTTTTAAGTATATTAAAAATAGTTGTCAATATAGATAATTAAGATAGAATTAACTATCTTTTTTCAACTTTGCCTTTAGCATTAACTATTTTAGAATTAAGAGGCACACACCCACATATATATATATATATATAAACTAATTATTTATAAGAAACATATTAGTCAAACAACATTTTTAATTAATATTTTTTAAATTGTGTCAAATCTTATCATGACAACTAAAATGGAATGGAAAAGGCGATGAAATTTAAATTTTTTAATAATGTTTTATAAAAGAAAGTTAAAAAAAAGGTGAAGGATTGTCAGAGGGATATGTGGTGGAGTTGAGTGAGAAAAATATTTTAATTTATTTTTTAAATAATTTTTTTTATTTTTTTTCTAGATAGTAATACTTTAATCTTTAATTTTTAATTAATTTTATAGTTTATTTAATTTTTGTGAAGGCGAATATTTTATTTATGTAGCATGTCATGTGACAATGTCTTTTAAATAAAAGAGAGTGTATTACACACTCCAGTGAGATGTGTTTTTTATCCATGTGGGAATGTCTTTTAAATAAAAGAGAGAGTGTATTATACACACTATTGAGGTGTATTTCTTCAAATTAATAAGTGATAGTTTAGGTATGAAACTCATACTCTCAATATTTTAAGTACGAAACTCAAAAAAGAAAGATAATTTTGGTGTGTCTTTGATACTTATCTCTTAATAATTTTATATTTTATATATTTATCCTTTCTTTTTTGTATGCTTTATTTTTTTTCCCTTTATCAAATACTGCAATGCATAAATAATGTGGTTTAATAGTTGATAAAGTTATAATTGTGGGGAAAGAGGTAAGCGCACTATCAAAGTGCACGATAAGGTAGCAACTGAAGAATACCTAAGTCTAAACTTTCTCTTTCAATTTGAACCAAGAGAAAATAAATAAACCCAAACACAATGGTAATAAGGTGTAAGGCCCGCAAGTTAGAAAGTATGAAAATGTAGAAAATGTCGAAACTATAAAATTTGCACGTCAATATACGAGCTTCATATAAGGCTCGTGATCCAAACCATGAGTCATAGACAAGGCTCGTGGATTGGTCCAGTTAGGGTGAAAAACTGGATAAGTATAGGAGTGGTCTATGAGGGTTTTTTATGGTTTCATGGAATGGGATTTGCATTGGTCAAAATTTGGATTTCTGGATCTTAAATTACGAACAAGTAGGACCAGTCAGGGTTCATATATGAACTCCATCATGTTGTTGCATAATACTCTTGAATTGCATGTTTTTAAGTTTACTTGCATGAGCCCACTAAATTTTAAGCTAAGTTCTCCAACAGAACGTGTTATGAATGATAAGGGCCTTCAAGTAAATTATGAAAGTTTATGAATATTTATAAAAATTATAAAGTGTGTTATGAATCCCTTTCTTATGAGGTTTAAGATGGAGAAAGAAAAATTCTCACCAAAGATGGTACCTCATGTAAAACGAAAATTCTCACTTGAAGGGATTTCTAATTTAATGAGTTACTCTTAATATGATGATGTTATGTTTTAAAGCTTATGAATATATGACTATGATTATGTTTTAATGTATTCCATGGGACTTGACTTAGTACCTAACGGGACATTGAGGTGAGGTGAGATGAAGGGAACCTTTATAGCAATATCTTGTCTCATTAACTATGTGCCACCATAAGAACCATTGTAGGCTAAGGCTAGTGGAACCATAATTGCATAAATATAAAGATAAAGATGTACATGCATAAGTTGACGGAGTTCTACCTAGCAAGTAGTCTCCCTGTGCTAATGTAGGGGGGTTATGTTGGATTTCATGTAGTAGCTCATATGGCCTTAAATGTCGATTACGGTCTCCTCCTATATAACTATGTATATGATCTTTTATGATGACTATGTCACTTAAAAACACGTTTTAAATGATGCATTGATCATTCATTTTATATTGAGCTTTACTCTTTGATTATGACTATGCATATGACTTATTATGGTTCTATGATTTCACTGTTACGTTTGCACCCCACATACTTAGTACATTCAAAGTACTAATGCATACTTTTGTCTACATGATATCACTATATAGGGACTGATTCTCTTCCTCCTCCGATACATGGCTAATTGTGGACATTGAAGAGTAGTAGTTTTGGTGAGTCCTCTAATTCGGGGACATCTTTCTTTCTTATAATGTTGAGATATTTAATTTCTTAAGTTATATTTCATTTGTTATATTTTACTTGAGAGTGAGCTTTGAACATGTCTTAGCCCCCGTCAAGTCTTTTGCTAGATGGTATTATTGGACAAATGTATAAAGATTTTATGTTTAAGTCTTGCTTTTGTGATTTGACTTCCCTTAGTCCCAATTTTGTTATTTAAATTCTGCTTTGTTTATGTTCATTACCTATGAATGCTTATTGAATTCTAAGACGCTAAGGTGAGTGCCTTAGGGTACTTCATTTATCGTGTTACGACTAGGCCCTATGCTTGGGTCATGATAAACTTGGTATCAGAGCATAAGGTTTTGAAATATACCTCGGAGTCCAACATACCACATCGAATAGAGTCTTGTTCATGGTTGTAAAGCACATCATAATTATAAATGAGAGGCTATGAGACATTTACGAAGCTTTCTTTTCTTTCATAAATCATGTCGTGCTTTAAAAGTTTCCTTAAGGTTTCCCTTATCTAACGATGTTCTCTTTGCGATTTTCTAGATCATGCCGCCAAGATGATTCCCTCTACCAAGGAATGTGAATTAGGACTAAGGTCCTCCAAGGCCCCAAGAAAATAGAGTTTCTCATGCAGAGTTCGCAGATGCTTTCATATTGTTGTCTCAATCTATGTCCAACCAAGTCAATTGAGAGGTGAACCTTCATCCTCAAGCACCTACCCTAGCTATTATGATCTAGGACTTCATGAAGATAAACCCACTCGAGTACCAGATCCGGTGGAGTTCATTAATGAGGTTTATTGGACTGTGGTCGTTATGGGGGTAACATTAGAAGAAAAGGTCAAGCTTGTGGCAAACCAACTCAAGGGAATCACCAAGGTGTGGTATGACCAATAAGTGTAAGACAGAGGTGATAAAGTGGGAATAATCACATGGGAAGAGTTTAAGGGTGCCTTCCTAGACCGATTCTTCTCATTGGCATTGAGAAGGCCAAGGTGCAAGAGTTTATCAACCTATGACAAGACAACATGAGTGTGAGGGAATACTCACTTAAGTTCACCAAGCTATCAAAGTATGCATCATTTATGGTTGATGACCCATGGAGAAGGATGAGCAAGTTCATTTTCAAAGTATCAGAGTTAGTGTCCAAAGAATGTAAAACTACCATGTAAGTGAAGGAGATGGATATCTTCCACCTCATGATCTATGAGAAGTATATTGAGGATAAGAAGTTGAGGGAGCGTGCTAAGGAGTCCAAGAGGGCTCGGATTGAAGGTGGTGAATTCTCCTACCAAAGGGTTGGTTGATATGGAATGTTTCATGGTGGCCAAACACAAATGGGCCAAAGTTCAACCAATGATCCTCCTCCAAGGTACAACAAAGGGTTTAACACTAAGATACAAAGAGGTTTGGGTACTCAATCCTCCCCAAATTATACTAAGTGTGGAAGACCCTACAATAGGAAATTCCTAGTCAGTTCCAATGCATGCTTCAAGTGTGGAAATTCCAATCATCATGCTAGGGAGTGTAAAGGTGGTGGTGATAGGCCTCAAGGCCAAGGAGGTCAAGTTCAAGAAGGCACCCCAAGAGCCAACTGGTTCTATGTTTTGCATACCCGACAAGAAGTGGAAGAGACTCCAGATGTTATTAGCGGTATGTCAAAAGTTTAAAATTTTAATATGCATGTATTGTTATATCTGGGAGCCAATTAGTCCTTTGTAACTCCTTTCTTTAAAAA
The DNA here is from genome assembly GCA_038996855.1 of Solanum aculeatissimum. Classification (NCBI taxonomy): domain Eukaryota; kingdom Viridiplantae; phylum Streptophyta; class Magnoliopsida; order Solanales; family Solanaceae; genus Solanum; species Solanum aculeatissimum. Next base: position 12,923 of record JBCEWC010007942.1, on the reverse strand, counting down.
TAGGTTCAATATATGGCTTGAAGTCTTACTTGAATAGTTTGAAGTTTGTACTCCTGTAGGTGACTCAATTGTGGCTAGAAGGGTCTATAGAGGTTGTCCTGCGTCCATCTTGCATAAATGTATCCCTTATGAGCTTGTAGAACTCATCATGATTGATTTTGATGTTATTCTTGGGATGGATTGGTTATGTTTCTATATAATTTCAAACTCATAGAGTCAAATTCCAATTTCCAAATGAGTCCATTCTTGAGTGGAAGAATAGTAGTTTGGTGTGTAGGGATTGATTCATTTACTACCTTAAAGCCCATAAGATGATTTCTAAGGGGTGTGTCTATCACCTACTAAGGATTATAGATGTCACTTCCAAGGTTCCACCTCTTGAGTCAGTTCTCATTATCAATGAGTTCCTCGATGTCTTTCTCGAAGAATTGCCTAGTATTTATCTCAAAAGGGGTATAGATTTTAGCATAGATCTCTTTTCTGATACCTAACCTATCTACATTCCTCCTTACAAAGTGGCCCTAGTGGAGTTAAAAGAGTTGAAGGAGAAATTGAGGAACTTATTAGAGAAGGGTTTGATTAGACCAAGTAGGTCTCCATGGGGTGCTCCAGTGTTGATGGATCACTTTGGATGTGCACAGACTATCAGTTATTGAGTAAGGTGACCATAAAGAACAAGTATTCACTTTTGAGAATAGATGACTTGTTTGACCAATTGCAAGGGGTTAGACAATTCTGTAAGATTGATCTTTGGTTTGGCTATTATCAACTAAGGGTAAGAGAGTGTGAAGTTGATGGTTTTACAAGATGTACCTCATGATTTCCCTATCTAGGGTTTTCAATAAATAAAGTGGACTATTTTTAAAATGGTTTTCAGTTAATGAATTCCATTATATTATTGCATAATACTCTTGAATTGCATGTTTTTAAGTTTAGTTGCATGAGCCCACTAAGTTTTAAGCAAGGTTCTCCAATTGAGCATGTTATGAACGATAAGGGCCTTCAAGTATCTTATGAAAGTTTATGAATGTTTATGAAAGTTGTAAAGTATTTTATGAATCCTTTTTTATGAGGTTTGAGATGGTGAAGGGACAATTCTCACCAAAGATGGACCCTCATGTGAAAGAACAATTCTTACTTGAAGAGATTCCTAAGTTAATCAACTACTCTTGATATGATGATGTTATGTTTTAAAGCTCATGAATGCATGATTATGATTATGCTTTAAAGTATTCTGTGAGACTTGACTCAACACTGAATGGGGAATTGAGGTGGGGTTTGATAAAGGAACCTTAGTAGCGATCTCTTGTCTCATTAACTATGTGCCACCATATGATCCTTTATAGGTTAAGGCTAGTGGATCTACAATAGCATAAAGATAAAGATAAAGATGTGCATGCATAAGTTGATAGAGTTCTACCTAGCAAGTAGTCTCATCGTGCCAACGTAAAGAGTTATGTTGGATTTCAGATAGTAGCTCACATGGTCTTATATGATGATTATGTTACTTCAAAGCATGTTTAAAATGATACATTGATCATTCATTTCATATTGGAGCTTTACTATTAGATTATGACTATGCATATTGCTTATTATGGTTCTACGATTTTATTATTGTATATCTATACCACATACTTAGTACATTCAAAGTACTAACATATACTTGTATAATAACTCCCCTGGGTCATTTTTTATATTGCATCATTTCCACCATTAGAGCGTTCCTATAGTGACCTAGGTGACTTATGACCTGTTAGCACTAACAACTCGGTTGTCTGGTCATTCATTTGAGAGTAGTGCAATTTTCTGCATTTTGGAAGGTTTTATACCTTGAAATTTAATTTTGCACAAAACATGGATAAACGGCCTCGGAACAAAATTCTGATAGTTCCATCAGCTCTAGAATGGTCAAATTAGACTAGAAACACGGTCAGCTTGAGAACTAAGGTCTTCAGTGTGAGTTTGTACTAAATTTTGCATTTTAACCTTTAAAATTGGCCAATAGTTGACTTTGGTCAACATTCTTGAAAATATGCTCAAATAAAAATTCTAACAGTGTGGTTAGCTCTGAAATGTTGAGTTTGGTCTAAAATGACCCTTTGTTAGTTCCTGAGGATTTTAGACTCATTTTGAGCCCCTCAGTGAAATTTGACTAAAAAAGCCATGGGAGTGGACCCGCAATTAGTTGTAACGACCTCATATGGAAACTTTGACTGCGTCATTGAATCCAAAATATTGAATTTGGTATGATAGCATAGTTTTTTGCATGCACAAAATTTTGAATGAATTTTGAGTACCCCATCGAAAATTTTGGAGTTGTATGATATCAATTTTTCAGTTGCTATCTGGCGCACTTATATATGTACTCCGCGATCACGGGCCCTTGGACCGCATTTGTGGAGGTATGATATTTTGACCTTCACAATCGTGGAACCCTAGCCGCATTCGCAAAATTGTGGCATATTGTACTCCATGATCACAGAGTATTTTTCATCGTGATCGGGGTGGTCATTTTTGTGGCCTATGTATTTTAGTTTTTTGACACATATTCAATATTGTGCATAAGTTTCAAAGTGGACTTCTCACTCAATTTAAGCTCAAATTCAGTGATTCAAATACCTAAGTTTGACAAACTTTTGTGAGAAATGTGTTGGCGAGTTTGAAAATTTGATTAGAAGATTTGTTTAAGATAAATACACATTTTTAGCTACTGCATTGTGAAATTTCTGAATGGGTTTTTGATATATTTTTAGGTGTTATAACTTGGGCATTTGGAACTCATTTTTTGTGATCTTTGGGTCTAAATCGGGTAAAATTCTGCAAGGATCATCGTGTTACTATCAAAATTGATCGCTAGCACTCTGTTTGAGGTAATTATTATAATTTTACTACTAGTTCAGCTAAATTTTGGGATGACATTCTTGGAAGCTTTGAAGTTTGATTTGAGGAGTGTTCCAGGTCTGAATTGGGCGATTCTTGGGTTTAAACTGAAGGATTTATCACGAAGAACATACTTATGCAATTGGAAAGTGACTTTGGCTCTTTGTTGGAGGTGAGAATTTCAGTTTTTGCGGCTGTATTTTTATTTTCAGAGTGATTTTTTTTGAAATTTTTGAAAATTCATAACTTGATCAATATAGATCCAAATTGGGTGATTCAAAAGTCTAATTCATAGGAGTTTTCATGGTGATTGTCGTGGTGTGATTTATTTTGGATTTTAGAATAGCTACGACCTTTTTCTCGTAATTAGCTAAAATTTTTGTGATTTTTATGGTATGACTATTTCTTGGTATTTCTTGGCCCGAATTGAGTTTCTAAATTATTAATTGTGTTGAGAGTGTTGTTTAAGATTAGCTTTTGGGATCCATTCTGAAATTCTGAATGCAGGTCCCATATTTTCCATTTTAGGCCCCAAAATTGATTTGTCTCCTTTTCTTGCAAAATTAGTGTCTAAATGACCATAACAATATTATGACTCTATTTTTGATAGTGTGGAAATGATCGGAGGTTGTTTGGAAAGGAAATATTTTGACAGAGTGAGTTGGAGTACGCATGATTAGGTTATAAGTAGGCTATGACTTTCCTTTCTTTAGACTGAGATAAATTGTGTAAAATCATGCTAAATTAGTTCGAATTGGGGTGGGTTAGCTTATCGATATGCCTTAGGTGTTAGAATTGATAGTTCAGGCCTTTATCAATACTTACGGATAGGTGTAAGCTAGTATGTTATCCTGTTATTTAGTATCACAATTAGTATTATCACCTCCTATTTTTAAGTGTTTTGTAACATAATGGAAATATCGGAATGATGGAGTTGGGTAGATTCTCGTGTGCCTTAGGATTAGAAACCATGTTTTAGGTCCTTTCTAAGAAATTTGGGGTTATTTTCGAGCATGTGGTCCATGTATTATTTGGAAGTTTTGATCAATGTTGGTTTTCTGTTATTGGTACTATGGAGTATATTGTCCTTAGTATAGGATATCAGAACTTGCTTTAGATGTTCTGACGTTATTTCAATTGACCTAGATCCCTATAGAATGGCGTAGAAGACTAGAGTCTGCAAGTTGAGCCTTAGCTTCGCAATAACTTGGCCGAATAGATACCTCATCAACCATAATTCCCCACGATTGGTAGTTAGACCCCATTTTTAGTCTCAGTTCCGAATTTGGTTGATGATTTACCGATTATGTTGGCTCCATTTGTTACGTAAGGTAGATGACTCAATGATTATGTAGGCTCCATTTATTGGGTAAGGGAGTGTGATTCGATGTTTATATTGGTTTCATTCCTTGGGTAAAGTAGTATGACTTGATGGTTATGTTGACTCAATTTGTTAAGTACGGTAGTATGACTCGATAGTTATATTGGCTTCATTCATTAGGTAAAAGCAGTATGACTCGATGGTTATGTTGACTACATTCATTGGGCAAGGTAGTATGATTCGATAGATATGTTAGTAAGGTTAGTCCCTATATCATTTTGGCCCCGATTTTTGTTGATAATTTGAAGGTTGCATTGCTCTTGTTTATTTTAAAAGACGGTACTCGATAGTTGTTGTCGTACAGATGAAAAGAAAGAAAGTTTGACACCTCCAGCTAGTTTCAAGGAAGCATCTAGGTAGTAATAGTCCCGGTCTTGGCCTCCCATATATATCAGGCAAGTATCTGAGTAGCAGTAGACTTGACCTCAACCTCCATATGAATCAGGTGAGCATCCGAGTAGCAGTAGTCCCGACCTCGGCCTCCCATATAAATTGAGTGAGAATCTGGGTAGCAGTAGTCCCAGCCTTAGCCTCCCTCATCATCGAGCGAGCAATCCAATAGCAGTAGTTCCAGTCTTGGTGCCTAGTTCACTCGAGATTGCCAGCCCCCAGGTATTTATGGTTCAGGATTGGGTTTGGTTTCTCGATTCTCAATGTGGCAGATCCTCTATTCCCTCAGGGTTGATTTTGGTTCCTTGGATTACAGTATGGTAGATTCTTTACTTACTTAGTGTTTGTAGTTATAGCTCTTCTGTGTACCAATTGGGTGTAGCTAGCATAGTTCTTCACTTAGACTTCTCTTGCTTGTGTAGTAGTTAGTTCTCTTTATCTTTGAAAGTTTATTTGACTCTAAAGTAGGTTTATTCCTTTTTTTCATATTGTTTTTACCTTTTTTGCTCAGTTGACCTATGATGCCTACTAAGCACCTATTGTCTTTGTACTCATACTACACTCTACATCTCCTTTCATGATGTAAGTCTAAGCACTAATCACCAGCGCTGATAGATCGAGCTTGTAGAAGCTCACGTAGAAGACCATAGTGAGCATTTGGCATTTTTGGATTATTTTGGTCTCCTTCTATTTGATGACTTGTCTTTTTATATATTTCGAGACTAGCCAAATCTTGTGATTGTTTTTGGTCCACTTTTGGGTCTTATACTCTTTATTTTACGTATAGCAGCTCTTTACTGGTGACGTCCAGGTTATGGGAGGGATTTTTGTAGATATTTAGTAGTTCTTTTCTACTTTTATTCTCCTGTATTGTCTCTTGTATGTTGGTTAAGTTAGTTTTCCCCTTATACCCATTACTTATAGTTGTGGGTTGGTTTACCTATTGACAGTTCACGGCAGATGCCATCATGATCTGAGAAATTGAGTCATGATATTTTTGCCTACATGATATCACTATGTAGGGACCGGTGCTCCTCCTCTAATGCGTGGCTATTTGTGGACGTTGAAGACTAGTAGTTTTGATGAGTCCTTTAGTTTAGGACAACACCCTCTTCTTTCTAGCTTGTACTGTTGAGATATTTAATTTCTTAAGTTGTATTTCATTTGATGCATTTTACTTGAGAGTGAGTTTTGAATATGTCTTATCCCTCGTCGAGTCAATCTATAGATGTTATTTTTGGACAAATATATAAAGATTTTATGTTTAAGTCTTACTTTTGTGATTTGATTTCCCATAGTCCCGATTTTCTCATTTAAATTCTGCTTTGTTTATGCTCATTCCTATGAATGCTTATTGAAAGCTTAAAGGCTTAGGTGAGGTGCCTTTGGGTCCTTCATTTTCCATGTTACAACTAAGCCCTAGGATTGGATTGTGACCTAAGGCAATAACTAAACCAACTAAATAAGTATGGCAAGCAAGAATAAGACTAATAACAAGAGACACAAAATTTATGTGGAAAACTCTTAGATAAAAAGGATAAAAAATTATAGGATCAAAATCTCCACTATAATCACTGAGAGTTACAATATTATTCTCCAAAATTGGTCTCAAAACAAGTACCAAACAATGAGCAACAATACAACAATATTGCACCAAAACTAGATGAAAAATATATAGCTATTGTTCATGGATAAAAATCAGGAGTTACAAGACACCAAATCCAACTCAGTCATTTTTAATCATAGATAGAGACGAGAGGAACAAGATTTTCAAAAATTAGCTCAATTGCAAAAGAAACAAAGTAGGAATCACAATTTGAAGATGATTGTTGTGGCTAAAAATTTAGAGAAAATCTGTATTTTTCTATATTTGGCTACTGAAAACTCTTTTTGTGGATTGTGAAATAAAACACTAAAATTGTCTACATATATGGCCTATGGACCTACGGAAAAAAGTGAATTGCTCTAAATTGAGATTTATTTATTCATATAGAAAAGAAAAATGACTCATGATCCAATAATTCTCCCCTCACAACTATGTGGAGGAGATCGCCATCCAGACGATCATCTAACAATCTCCAAAATTTTTCCTTGGAAACGTTTTAGTCATCATGTCATAATCATTATTACCCGTAAGAATCTTCTTAAGTTCAAACAACTTAGAATCTAACACATTTCTAATTCAATGGTATCTCACATCAATATGTTTAGACCGACCATGGATTGTAGAATTTTTGTCAAGATATATAGCACTTTAACTATCACAATAAAGCATATACCTCTGTTGAGCACTGATGTGCTATCGAAATACAACACTTTTGATACTTAAAACTTGAAATTTTGCATGTTCTCAAAGCGATGTTAGTAGATTTGATGTGTTTTTATGTTTGTTTTATAGGATTATAGAGTTGACACAATTTTTAGGCCAAGTGTGCTGAAATTACAAATTTTGATGATCCACAAAACCTTTTACGAGTCATAGAAGATTTCACAGGCTGTAGATTTGGTCTCATAACAAATTCCAGTAAAGGGGAGATTTTCTAAATAAGACTCTATGAACATGCAGATGAGTTGTAAAGTATTCTACGAGTCGTAGAGTTAAGGTCGTACCCTGAGTATCAGAAAGTGGAGAAGTGCTAAAAGTTCATCAGACGAAACCCTCCACGGGCCATAGAATCCTGTATGCCCTATAGATGGGTCTCGTAGAAGACCATACCAGTTTTGTAGAAGAAAATAACAAAAACCTTATTATAGGCCATGGAACATTATAAGGCCCGTAGAAGTTTTTCGTAGAGCTTGCCGACCCAATTTTCTTATTTTTATTTGAACTTGTATTTTAGACATTATAAATAGATTTTAAGTTATTTTTCGAAGAGAAGTAAGAGATATTAGAGAGTTGAATAGTTTTTAGAGAGAGAACATCTTAAAATCATGTGGAAAACAATATTTGGTGTTCTTGATTTGTACTTGTGATTTCTATTGAAGAATTTAGATTTCTTGTTCTTAAATTCATTCATGTAAATGCTTAATTATGCTATTCAATATCATGGTTCTTACGTCTACACTGATCATGAGTATCTAAATCCACAACTAGAGTTGTGAGAACCATGAAGAACTAACAAAGTAAAACCGAATAATTTGTAATTCTTGGAAGGTGCGCATGCATGTATTGATTATTTCTCTTTATTTTAATTATTTATTTAATGGTGGACAACGTTATAGTTTGCCTAGTGTTATTGACTGGATCATGGTAGTAATGAATAAGAAAAGAGAATAATTAACAGGATTTGATTGATATTTCCTTGTCTAATCAGCCAAATTGGATCAAATGGAGGTTGTACTGGGACAACAGGTAAGGGTTAATAATGTCACACTGCGGAGATGGATCAAATTCCGTAGTGAAATTTATCTCTCACCTTGATCAAAGGATTAGGTAAACTTAACTTACCGTTTTGCATGCTACACACTATAAAAAATTACAATAATCTGGTAATACTGAGTTAGGAAATCATGGGAAACACAATACCCTAGTTACTTCTTCTACTGATTTCACAACACTCACACTGGTTTAGGTTTATTTTATTGCAATTACAAAACCCTCCCTTTCGGGAGATAAGTAGGTTAATCACCCCACTTTGCTTTGAGTTATTCTGGAGTTTACCATATTCCCTGTGGGTTCGACCCTAACCTTGGTTAGGTTATTTACTTGACAGCGACTGCTTTAACCTTCAAAAAAGAGGTGTATCTTGGGCGACATCAAGTATTTTTAGTGTCATTGCCAGGAAACACGGCTGGACTTATTTACTTGGGAGTTAATCCTTATTTCGCTAACTTTACGTTTTCATTGTTTTTATTTTATTTCAGTGTGTAGGTGTAGTGTATGCACAACACTCGAAGTTGAGAAAACCCCTTGACTCCATTTAACCTAGAGATCCAAAGGACGCTAAGGAGAATGGCCCAGGATAATATGAATAATGCTGCAAATGATGCAGTGAATGCAGCACTAAACCTGAACAATGATAATAACAACCCACTGCCACAGGTTCTCTAAGTCGTAGCTAATCAATGGAATCAATATTGTCTTGAACCTATGGCAATGGATGTCACGGGAGCTATTATGTTACCTCTACTACCAAATGACACAAAGTTCGTTGTGTCGAGTGGGTTGATCTAAATGCTACAAATTACGGGTTGTTCATGGACTTACCTTCAGAGGATCCACATAACCATCTACACAACGTTGCATTTGTCTATAAGAGCATGATGGGAAAGCAGAATCTATCTATGGATGTCATTAGACTTCGCATTTTCCCACTTTCTCTGACAGGCAATGTAACTCTATGGTTATTTGAGCTCCCACAGAGTTCAATCACCACTTGGACAGAATTGTAGAAGGCCTTTTTAGAGAGGTTCTTCCCAATCTCAAAGAAGCTGAAGTTGAAAGCTCATATCAACAACTTTGAGCAGGTGTCTGGTGATTCACTCAGTACCACGTGGGAGAGGTTCACAAAATACTTGAGGAGTGTCCCAGATCACAAAATTATTGATGAGGCCCTGGTGGAGATCTTGTATAGAGCCTTAGATGAAAATAGCCAAGTCATTGCTGACACAATCATAGGAGGCTCATTTATAGATTGATCATTCTAGGAGGTTGCAGAAAGGATGAAAAGAGTGGTCAAGACAAATCATGCATGAGGGACAAGAGAAAAGTCCACTACAAAAAGTTCATTCTCAGTCAGTACTAGTTTAGCGCAAGCAAGAGCAAGTGAGGAGGTGATGCAAGAGCTTGCTCGAATTAATTCCAATGTGGAATTGCTGATGAAGCAGAACCAAGAATGTATGAATCCAGTATCTCATCAGCCTTCACAACCACCCATGCACGAGAATCCTTATTATGAGGACACTTATTTTATTACAAATTAGATGGCGGGTTTTTAGATCGATGACCAAGGGTTCAATTAGGACTATTGGCGCTAAGGTCAAGGAAACTAAGGTCTGAACTTTGGTAGAGATGGTACCTTTAGAGACAACAATAGAGGTAGTTACTATGATAGGAATAGTGGCTAGGACAAAGAGGCAGATTGGGGACACAGATATGGCTACCAAAATGGTTTGTATGTTCCACCACATAATCGGGATTTTGGTACTAGCAGATCTCGCATTGAGGAGATATTGATCATTTGTTAAAGAAGATTGACTCTAAGGATCACTAAAGGGGATGAAATTTGATATCTCCAGAATTAACCAAAAAATTGAGTCTCATTTTGTGGCTATCAAGCATCTTGAGCAACAGTTTGGTCAGATGTCAACTTAGTTGAATCAGCATCAGAAAGGCACTATGCCCAACAATACGGTTCAAAATCCTAAGAATGAGGTGCAGCATGTTGCAGTCATGACACGCGGTGGAAAGCAAACCATTGATCCTCCAATGCCAATTGATGAAAATGATGTCCATGAGGAGATGGTGGAGAGAAATGATGCTGAGACTGGAGATGTTCGTGCTAAGGATGGGGAGAGTGATGCAGCTCCAACGCCACAGAAGTTGAAACCCATGCCTCGACCTCCTTCTCCCTTCCCTCAGAGACTCAAGAAGAAAGAGGAGGAAGGTAAGTTAAAGCACTTTCTCTCCATGCTGAAAACAACTCTCCATCAATATCCCTCTGATTGAAGCATTGGAGAAGATGCTCGGATACGTAAAGTTCATAAAGGACTTGGTCACAAAGAAGCGGATTGTAAGTCAGGAGCTTTCCCAAGAGCTTCAGCATTGCACTGCGATATCTACAAGGTCCTTAGTGTAGAAGTGAGAGGATCATGGAGCATTCACCATTCCCTGAACCATAAAAAATATTGAGTTTACAAGGGCATTATATGATCTAGATGCCAACATAAATCTAATGCCCCTTGCAGTCTTCAAGAAGATAGGACTAGGAGCCCCTACTCCTATGAGCATGAGATTGTTGATGGCTAATCATGCGGTGAAGAAGCTTGTAGGGATATTGTATGACATACTTGTCAAAGTAGAGAAATTTATATTCCCCGCAGACTTTGTGATCTTAGATTGTGAGGTCAACTTTGAAGTTTCAATCATCTTGGGAAGGTCTTTCCTAGCCACTGGGCGAGTACTGGTGGATATGAATCAGGCTAACTCTAGTTGTGGGCTTAGCCACACATCCTTGTTATTTTATCAGAAATCATATAAGAAAAATACATAATTAGATAACTTACGCAACAAGAACTGATGAACAAAATCCGGAATCTCAATAAAATTGCAAACTTGAATTAATTAAAAATCACAAAAGATGTTCACAAGTGTTTCTCTCTTTTTTCTCTTGCTAATGATAATAATTGTTTGTCCGTTCATAATAAAAAAAACCTAGAAAAAACTATTTATAGTACTAAAAATACAAAGCCAAAATGAAATAGAACAACTGTATCGACACTGATCACAAACCTACTTTATGGCCCATAGGACAATTCATGGCCTGTGAGTTGGGTCTCGTGGAAGGCTATTGAAGCTATTGGAGTTTGGCATGAAACCTCCTTCACGAGTCGTGAAGTCTTTCACGACCCGTGAAGGGCCTCGTCTAAGTCGCTTTCAAAGACTCTTCACTTTCTGCTTTCTCTATTCACGAACTCACTCTATAACCTGTATGTTGGTCCACGACTCGTACTCTGATCTCGTAGAGTAGACTTCACTTTGCACCTTCTTACCAGAAGAACAAACGAGACCCCCTCTATGACTCGTGGAGTGACCCATGACTCGTAGAGGGTCTCGTAAACTATTAATTTGGTGCAGAAACTACATTTTATGCTCAGAATCATGTCAACACTGAAATCCTGCAAAGATAAATAAAAACAAACATCAAATCTACTAACATCACTTTGAGAACATACAAAATCCCAAGTTTCAAGCATTAAAAGTGTTGTATTTTGGCAGCACATCAAAGCTTCCACTAGCCAGCACCAAAGGTGTTAATATAACCCTCATCATCAAGGTTCCTTACAAAAACCAGATTCAAGTGAACATCCCGAGTATGCTTGATATTATTGAGAACTAATCTCAAATTATTTTTACTTTCCAAACAAACAGTATTAATGTTAAGTACTTCAACTTCATCATTATTGTCCATTTTTAGCATTCCAAAATTACCTGCAATATAAGAAAAAAATAATTCTTTCTTTCGCGTAACATGAGAAGTAGTATCAAAACCTACAAACTAGTTAGATGCATCACAAACAAGATTAATGACATTCTCGCCACAAACAACAAGATGATCATTAGCAATAACAACAACACGATTTTCATTATTACCTTCTTTCTTTTGTTGTCTCATACCTCTCTTGTACTTATAGTAATATTTCTTAAAGGGTCCATTCTTACGGCAATAGTCATAAGTAACTTTCTTGTATTTAGATTCTGATTTACTTCTACTTTTATTTTTGTCGTTATGATCTCTAAACTTGCTTCCCCCTATCTTTAGTAATCAAAATATCAGAATGTAAAGATGAACAAGATGAGGCTTGAGATCTTCTTCAGATCTCTTTATTTAAGATATCACTCTTTGTATATTCCATAGTTACAACATCACTAAGAGCAGAATTAGTCAAAGAAACTCAAAAAGTTTTTCAAGAGTCTGGCAGAGTAATAAGAAGCCAAAGCACCCGAATTTCTTCATCAAATTTTATATTCATTCTGGAAAATTGATCAAGAACACCCCAAAAACTATTTATATGATCAGAAATAGGATTGCCTTCTTTACACCTAATATTCATCAATTATTTAAGTAGGAACAATTTGTTATTATCAGTCTTTAAAGCTTAAAGTGTCTTGAGCTTGTCCCATAAACTTCTAGCATGTGTCTCATTCACAATATGATTTTTGTTCCATAAACTTCTAGCATGTGTCTAATTCACAATATGACTTTTAATATTATCTTCAACCCATTGTCTGATTTAGCCATAAACCAGTAGGTGCATAAATTCTCAATCTTTATCTATCATAGATTGAGGTATAGTAGACACAAATACAAATAAATGCATTTTCTTAACAAATAAAAGATCTTTCAACTTGCCTTTTCAAGTATGATCATTACTACTATTCAAACACACTATTTTGCTCATATTTGTCTTCATCATTTAAATTGATAATCAATAATGTTGACATCCCGAATGCGCAACGTCGTGACAACTCGCTAAAAAAAATAATTGTATAAAAGAATTTAAAAGAAAAAATAATAATTTAATATTTTAGAGTCGCCACCTAATTTTAAGG
>JBCEWC010007941.1:0-20677 GCA_038996855.1 Solanum aculeatissimum | reverse complement strand
TATATAGGACCTTTGTAAATAAATAATTTATCAAAATTAGTGAATTAATTTTTCTCTCTAATATTTGTTATAAAAAAGCGCAAAGCGCGTATAGTATATATATATAACGAGGTGTAAAATTTTAAGTATTTATAAATAAAATAACATTCATAAAAGTGGCAACAAATATGGAAAAAATAATACAACGTGTGTAAAATGATATATGAAGTATAGACATGGGCAGATCTACCAGTATGGAAGGGGTCACGTGGCACGCTTCGTCAATTTTTTTTATTGAATATACATATATTAAAAATAATATATATAATATAAAATAGCTAAAAGATACTTCTTCTAACAAAAGAATGCATGCTTATGTAATTGAACGTTTCTGTGTTCGAGTGGTTCACTTATTGCCTTCTAAAGCAAATTTTATATTATTTAAACAAATTTTTTTCTATAAAGTTCACTATTCTAAATCAAAAACTTCATTAATTTTTTTCTTAAACTATTCTTGTCCTTTAAATGGTGACACCACTTACAAAAGATCTTACATACGCCACTAAGTATATAAAGATAAAATATATATCTTGTGTATGACTTATACATATTAGGAAGACCAGCAAAATACTTGAGTCATATTTGATTTAAAAAAATATAATAATGTCTTGTAAATAAATTAATCAAACGAAACTAAGTCCATATGAACAACTATTCTAACCATTTTTTTGTTCTTCCCCTAATAAGTTGCAAGCTTGTTGAGAAAATATAATTAAGAACGAATGGTAAACTCCTTATCTATTTATAATAATAATCTTGTACTCTTTATCCTAATCAAATTAGAACACTACAAGAAAATGAACTTATAACTATAAAACGCATTGTAGCAAAATAATAAAATTTTCATATCTATATGCTTTAATTACAATATTTTGTTTCGTAGCTTTCGTAGCAAGATGTAGCGTGTCTAATAGTTAGCTACGGACTTTACATGATCCATGACTACAAATTTATACTTATAGCTACAAAATAAAAATTGATCGTAAATTCAATGAAGATAAATTTTTACCATGAAAAATATACTTGTAGCAAATTATTTTATACTTGTGCCACGATAAACAAAATTTGTTGCTATCTTTACTCTAGTAGCCACGAGGTGTAGTATTGTAGCAAAAGATTCAATTTATTTGTCACAAAAATATAGACTTGATGGCTAGTTCTATAATTAATCTTGTGGCAATAGTACTCATATTTAGTTATGAATTAAAAATATTCATAGCTATAACTTAATGTGTTTGCCATAAATATTCTCATATTGTAGCTAAAAATTCATACCTTTAGCCATGAAATATATATAGCTTTTAAAAAAAAATTGCTACGAAAAATTAAAATTTTTAGCTATATCATTTGTACGTGGCAATTATAGAAATTTATGTATAGCTACAAATTCAAAATTTCATAACTAAAATCTCATACTTTATTGTCACAAAATATAAGTTGTAGCTAATTTTTTTTTTTTGCTATGAAAATAAATATACATACATATTATTATTTGCGTGACAATTATATATATTTTGTTACAAATTCAAAAAATTATAGCTACTAATTCATATAATGTAGTAATTGAAATTTGACATGAAATTTATAAAAGTAGTGCAAAATATAATGTAGTTGAAATTTTGACCAAAGTATCATTGACAAGGACATTTTTGGATCAAACTATAAATCAAGGATATTTTTGACCCTTTTCCGTTAGTATCAAGACATTTTGACCCATTTCTGATAGTACAAAGGCATAAATGACCCAAAGTATAAATTGAGGGTATTTTTGATCCTTTCTGATAGTACAAAGACATTTTTGACCCTTTTCCCTTTTTATATTCATAACCTCCAAATATGTAATTTAAAATATCTTTTGGTATTCCTCCATTCTTATCTATATAAGTCCATCTTTTTTGTTTCATGTAATCCCTATCCAAGATTATCCTTTTCATTTTACTATTATAGTAGTGAAGTGTTTATATCATTATTATTTTACTATTTGATTCATGCTTTAGTTGGAAAAATCTGTACAGATTCTATATTTCTTTTTCCATCAATATTATTATGATAACTATTGATATCTCGAAGGCGCAACGTCGTGACAACTCGCTAAAAAATAATTAAATAAAAGAATTTAAAAGAAATAATAATTTATTTTAGAGTTGCCACCTAATTTTAAGGATAATTAGGAAACCAATTATTATTTACAAAAAATAATCTGCGAACCGAAAATTCTGAGTAAGGGGTTCAAGTTATTCTGAAGGGAAGGTATTAGCACCCTTCAGAATCCACAACTGTGGGTCCCGGCTGAACTCATTTTTTCAAATGGAGGAGATAAACAACATATCACGTATAATAACCATGAAATATACACAAAGAATAAAATAAATAATAATATGAAAACGTCCTAAAATTTATCTTACGTCAATAATATACACAATAACGAATAAATAAAGAATAAATTAATCTAAACTAAAATTTTTCGTCTTTTTTAAATGGGGAGGCCTCGAAATCCGACGGATAGATTTTTCATCGGCCAGTTTTAACAAATAATATACGTATGAACTTAAACTAAAATTTTGTGAATTTTAACATGTAACAAATATTAACTTAAACTAAATTTATTTGTCTTTTTTAATGGGGAGACCTCGAAATCCGACGGATAGATTCGTCATTGGCCAATTCGATATAATATATATGTAATTAAGTGTGTAGTATTTATACAATAATCTAAAGAGCAAAAATTATTCAAGATTATGTTTCAAAACAGTGGCACGACAATGGTGACCGAACAAACAACAAAATTCATCTAAAAACCACCCAATTGTCATTAAAAAATTAACAATCAATTATTACCATTGTAGAAGTAAAATCCAACAGAGTATCAATAATAATAACACAACAATAATATTTAATAAAAAAATAGATCATCAAAGCTAATGTTTCTATAAAGATTCGAACCATTTTAACAGTGAAAATGAAATCAGTCCAGAATATGGAGAAATAAATAAAAATAAAATAATACACACAATAAAAATAGGACATATTCTACCAAGTATGAACATAAAGTAATGATTTATATAGAAAGGAAATAGCAAAAGGAAAAAAGACTTGAAATACCATTGGGTTTTTCCGGATAAAAACACGCACCGACGACATGAGTTTAATTATTTTGGTGACGTAGCTATGACCCTTTACAACTTGTTTGGATGGTGGTATGGTTAGTAAGAGAACCATGTTTATTTTGATTGTTTCATTAATTATGTGGTATGGGTTTTGTTTCATGGTTCTGTAACCATGAAAACCCTCACCTTTTGAAACCACCAATTTGGTGGTATCCCATGGTTCTCTTATTTTTTTTCCAATTATACCCTTATTTAAATTTAAATAACTTTAATTTATCCTTTATCCTTTATTATCTATTAAATTTTACTCTAATATATGTACTACTTTTGTATTACTTATTTTCTTCCGCATCAACTTTTGAAACTTCATTTCCAACTCCCGTCTTTTCTTTCACATTTCTATTTTTTTAGGTTCGTTTTTTTTAAAGTTCTTACTTTTTTTTTTATTTTCTTGTGTTATTTGTTTGGATTGGAAATATATTAGCTTGTATGTTTTCCTACTTGATTCTATGTATTAATATTTTAAAAAAGTTTTATTAAAAAAATATTGATAAATTTAATATTTATAATAATTAAGGATATTTTTGTAAATTTTCAAGTTACGATACAATACCATACAGTCAAATCAAACAACAAATTATCACTAAACGATAGCAACCCATATAGTCTATCCAAACATTGTATTGTACAGTACTATACAATACCATACCATATCATACGATACCATACATTATGAAACCATGACAAACCACCATCCAAACAAGCTGTTAAGTGAGTTTCTGCATCATCTTTGGAACCTCTCTCACACACTCTCTCTCGAGATTGAATCTTGGACGGAAAAGGAAAAATGGGGGTTTTTGATTTGCTATTCGTTGGTGGTGGGTGGACGGTTTTGGGGTTGCATTTGGGCTTCCATAGTGGCGATTTTTGGTTGTTTTGGGGTGTTTTTCCGCTGCTGGTTAATGGGTTATTAGGAGGAGAAGCTGGTGGGTTTTGGGGTGGTATTGTGTGAATTTTGGGGTGGTGTTGGGTAAGCCTTGGAGCTGTTGTTTGGTGGAGTTCGTGGTGGCGTTTTGTTGCTGTTGTGGTGGCTTTTTGATGGTGTTTGGCCAGAAAAATGGAGGGGGGTTTGGGTGTGGTCGGAAAAGGGTATTTTGGGGTTGTTTTCGACGGAAAAGGGGGCTATTTTGTTGTTGTTTTTGGTCGGGGTTTGGGGGGCTGTGAGGGTGGCGTTTGGTGACGTAAAATGGAGGATGAGTGGTGATTTGTTGTTGGTTTGGTTGGCGTGGTGGAGCGGCGGCGGAAACAGAGGGTCGTTTGGTGGTTGTTGGTTTAGTTTCAGGGCTGAAAGGGGTTTCCTGGCGGGTCAGAGTGTTTGGGGTTTCGGGGGCGGCGTTCATTGGGAAGGTGGCGAGACAAGGCGACGGGGTCGCCTAGCTTTTCCGGCAGCAAAAGAGGCTGCCGACGGTGAGGAGATGGAGGGTGCCGACGGGTGAGGTGAGAGAGAGAAAGTAGGTGTCGATTGAGAGAATAGAAGAAGAAAGAAAAGCATGTTAGGAATGGTAAAATGTTGACAGATAGCTAAGAGAGGGTCAAAATACATATCTGTGTATAAAATTTTATCTGTGAAAAACACAAATATCATTAGACCGTATTTAAAATTTAAAAGAAAATATAAACAAAAAAAAATAATATAAAAATGCAACTTAACACAAAATGACAATTTAATAAACTAAATTAATATCTTAACCTATAATAAGAATTAAATAATTAAAATCAATTAAAGTTCAAAATTAAACTAATTAAAGTCCTAATAATTTTAAAATAAAAGTAATTATCAAAAAATTAATTTAAAATTATCAAAAAGTAATTTAAACTATTTGAAATTATCAACATAAAAAGCATGAATTTTTAGAAGTGTTGGGCCAAAATTGGGTGTCAACAATAACAATCCTAAGAAGAATGTGTATGTTGTATCTTTTTATCTGTTTTTTTTTTAATTTTCTCCCTATTAGACTTTTTTAATTTATTTTTTTATTTAGGCTCAAATTAATAATTTGTGACTTTATTGTTTGTATGGAATACACGTGCAAAGCACATGTCCAAAAACTAGTCTATACTATATTAAAAACGTGAAGACCCTTAGAAATATTGTTTGAACTTTTTGTCCTTTATTAAAAGACTCTTCTTTAGACAAAATCGTTTTTTCACAATTTTTTAAAATTCTTATTTAATGATATTTATAATATTAACTTTTAAAATATATGGAAATAAATGATAATATAAGGACTTCTAGCCGTGAAAAGACTCCTAAATCTTTCTTATTTAATAGACTTCTACTTCTTCCTTAATTGAATCAAGAAAATACTCTACAGCCGCTAAAGAAAATTCTAATTTACCAATGATATATAGGACCTTTATAAATAAATAATTTATCAAAATTACCTTGGAGTAAATTATTTATCCTTAAATAAGTTGATAACTAAATTTAATTTTTCTGTGTAATGTTTGTTACCAGATGAGATATACTCTTTGATCAGGTGCAAATCACATACAACAAAATTAGTATATATAAAAGAGAATATTTAGGCCGATAATGTGCACTATCTTAAGCCAGCATTACTATTTACTCATTTTTTCTAATTTTTTTAGCCTTTTAACCTAATTTTTACAATCAACTTAATATCTTAATTAAATAAAATTCAAACAGCCCAAACAAATAGTAGTCACAACCCTTAACTGAAAACCCCATAACTGCATTAATCCCTCTTCACAAAACATACCCTTCATAACACAACATTAAGCAACGACAATAACATACTAATGTATAAGCCATTGAGAAGAAACTGTAGTTGTATGATGGGTTTCTTACTTTTTTTTTTCATTAGAAGGAATATGCTTATTTTTTGCGCAGCACATGGAACGATGACTTATAACAGATCTTTTGTGTGTGTTGTATGTTTTATTATGTTTTGGCACTTTTCCTTTTGAAATTATGATTTTCCTTGACACATAAATTCGACACAATTATCACATTGAAGGATCTGTTGTAGTGGATATGGCTTCTCCTAGGAATGAATTTTGTGTTAGGTATGAAAAAATTCTGGGTGAGGAGCAGAATTCTTGATCGACGAGCAACAATTTCCTTCTAATAGGGTCTCATACCATTTGTAGTATTTTGTCTTAGTTTCTTCGCTCCTTCTATTTTTAGGAACAAAGGTTCTATTATAAACAACTTTTTTATCCTCAAGATAAGATAGGGATAAAATTTGCATGCACACTAACTTTCCTAAATTTCATTTATGAAACTATACTAGGTATATTGTTTGAATTATCAATTGTATGTGGAATATTCCTTTCCTTCTTTTTGAAATTTAAAATCTAAACAAATTTTGTGAGTAAGATTAATACAGATTGACATACAATATTTCATGTTTTTGATTCCCAATAGAGATATAGCGTGTGATTTATATGTCTTCTTATTTGTGGTTTATAGTCTTCAAGAAATGCTTTATTCTTTACCTTTTTTAAAGACTTTACGTCTTTAGATCGATAAAGTATTTCGTAAAGAAATTCATTTTGAGTTCATCAAATTTTCATTGCAGGATGATGTCCAACTCATGATTGACACTAACCTTAAAAGCCTTCATGTTTAGTTCTCATAGTCTAAACTTCTTTCTCGTAGGTTTAAACTTTTAATATTACATAAAAACATTACACTCATTTAAACTTTATTTCTGTCCCTTTTATGTCTTGTTTCTTTTCTTTTTTAACTGGAAGAGTACCTTAAACCCAAAGAATTATATATAATATTATAACAATTACATTATTGAACTTATCAACTACAATCATAATTAAAATTTCTTTATAACCCATTCTTACTTAACTCATATTTGATCGACTCATATCTGGCTCGACCCGCTCATTTCTCACTTCTAAATATACATAATAGGGAGAAAAGAAAAGCAAAATGCTACACTTCCAAATTCCTCTGAAGAGTACATTTAATGTGATGCTAAATTTCTCATAGTAGTTCAAGTTTTAGAGAATTAAGACTCATTAGTCTTTTGTCAACATTCTCCTGCCCTCTCTTAGGTAATGTGATGCTTTTATGTTGGATTTATTTTTCAAGTATCTCTTCATATGTATTTTTTTTTCTTTATACATTTGATTTTTATTTTATTTTTCCAGTGAATGTCCACGTTATATATCTATATTTAAGTTTGATTTATCTTTCTTTGCACATTCTTGAACTCTAGAACCTACGAAGTAGTATTATGTTTTATTAATTAAAAAGAATGAATTAAAATAGTAAATTCTCAATTTATTTCAACGTCCTAAATATTAATTTATCTATAATTATTTTTAAGAAGTAATATTATCCCTCTACTAAGGTAGCTAAATCAGAACATTGATTGTTTTAAGAAACTTGAACTTTTTGGGGATATTTATTTTATAACTCAAATATATTGCTTAATACTATTTATGTAATGTTTCAAAATTGTGTACTAAATGATATGGATTACATACATAATATTTTTTATTCATTTTATGTAAAAGAAATTTAATAATTAATGTGATATGTGTGCAAAGCACGTACTTTAAATTTGTTGATATTAAAACACATATATATATATAATTATTTTCATTTCTTTCTTTATAAAATATTTGTTTTAATTTCTTTCTCACTTTAAATTTTTTATTATGTTCTTTCATTAACTTCTTATCTTTTCACTTTTATACTTTTTAAAAAATTATGTATATTTTTGAGTCAATAAAAGTTTAAGGAGAAGAAGTTCTACTAGGAGTGTTTATCTAAAGCAAGAGTAGCGTGATCCAAATTCAATATATCATCTACTTTTGAATCTTATGATCTTAAATTAATAATATGATAAATTTATCAAAATACTTTTTAATCTTGTATGCAGCATGTGAACAGTTAAAATTAAAGAGTCGTCAAGAAAAAAAGAAGAAGTATTCCCCTAAACTTGTCCCAAAAAATTAAAACACGCTTAAATGACAACCTATTACACATCTTTACTATTTAAAAGTGAATTTATTTACCCCTAAAACTGACATAGCAACAAATAAAACAAAAATTAAAAATAGGCGCGTCAAATTCAATTTTTTTTATTAAAAAAATAAAGTTCCAGAAAAGAATGAGAAAAGACACTGTCAGTGACCACAAGGGGTCTACGACTCGTACGTATGAGGGCTCGTGGTTCCCCTCAACACTTAGCGAAATTTGAGTTTCGATAGTCCTTGGCTACAAGCCAATGTATAAACTGTACATTGATCTACGAGTCATAGATCAACTTGTCGGATCGGATGCCACATGTCAGTAGCTATTAGAATGTGCACTAGTTCCATGAAGGGTCTTTATGACTCGTAGTTCTATCGACGACAGTTTGTAAATTTTAAATCCTGAAAATATGTCTAAGTGACCCATAATTCCGATGATGACTTGTAAAATTATCCTAGTTGTTCTAAACCTTGAACCACGAATTGACAGGTGAAGCCCCTAGATGGACTTATGACCTCTAGAAGGTAATCATCGGAATGTATAACAAATTACAACTTAAAACACAAAAAAAAGAAGCATTTAAAAGCTAAAAATAATATTCAAGATCAATCCTCAACTTTGATCTTGAATGACCTTTCATGCACGTCTCGAGGCTTCCGACCTTATTTTGAGCCCTCTTTTTAAAAATAATATTAATATTATTAAGCCAAAAATTTAAGTAAATAATTATAAATGGAATAATAAAATATAAGTTCTTCTGAATAATGGATGTAAATTTGCTTATAATTTACGTGCAAACTGAAGTTACGTTGTACTCGCTTTGCACGTGAATGCCAAACCATTAATCTAGATCATGACCATAATAACAGAAGAGAACGTAAATTTCTAACATTATTTGTAAAAGTTGTATACTAAAGAAATTCATCATATTTATTTTTTTTTATGTGATTTTACACGTACAGTACGAATGGATACGTCATAGATATTGTACTCAATATCCATATAAGGTAATTGCTTACTTTTTTTAATGTATATAATATAGATTTTGATCTCCTAAACACAAGACTAGAGAGAATCCTTCGGGGTGACCTACCAGTTTGGATTTAGGACTTCCATGTTGTAAGTCTCAAATTTGAAAATTCTTGTCATTGAAAGCAAGGAATTTGCTTTCTGGGCCGAGGTTGTTACACCAAGCTTGCCTAGTATGAGTTACTCTCCTATGTGGTTTGTGACTTATTGCATAATAGCGGGGGTTTTGATTCAGTAATTTAGGGAGTTCAAAAATCACCTTGAGATTGCAAATTTTATATCTCAAACACAACATTTTAATTTTTCGAATTTCCTTAATGAAAATTTTACATCCATCATTGTTGACAGATGCATGATCCTAAAGAAAGCGTTGTGTGCTTAGACACTCATCTAAAGTCAATTCAGTTGATTTCAAAGATGAAGAAAACAAGACAAAACTACTAAGATTTTTTTCTGAAGAACGGACGGGCAACATATTTATTTGTGCTACTCTGATGGATTGCAAATTTAGAAGTTGTGAAGACTTGTAGCATGTTGTTGAACTGTTTATATATACATAATATAAGTATTGCCCAAGTAAGCATATTGTTTGAACTATTATTGTACTGTCTGTGTATATATGCACGATATTTTTATATTTACAAAAGTTGATATTGACAAAGGTAAATATTAATGCAGCTAGCTAGCTACACTACTATATTATCGTCAATCATTTAGTTCTTCCAGTTCCTTACAGTACTGTTGCTTGCCGTCAGTGGTCATTTGGTTCTTTGCATTTACCTTGGTAGCTGTATGACCTGTGATTGACAATACAAAATATCTGTAAGGGTTATAAATAATGTAGAGTTCGGTTAGTTGTGGTTGTACTTTTGAGGTCTACTTTGCTTTGCGCATACAAATTGATAAAAATTGCTTCTTATAGTTTGTCAACTTCATACAACCAATATGTTGCATTCTAGAAATTGTAATCACATGGAATGTGTTCTAATACAAAGAAACAGAGAGTTGAGGCATGAAACTCGTGGAAAATGATTTTAGGTGTACTAGATCATTCAACTCTTAAGAGGAAAGAATTACAAAAATAAAGCAATGAAACTTGATGAAGAAACAAAATTTATGAAACAAATCTTTGACAGATTCAGCATCGAGGAGTCTTGATACACAAATGGAGTGACAGATGAGGTATGAAACTTATGGAAAATGATAGTTTAAATGCATCTATGACCAATAAATTCTAAAGAAAAGACGAAGTTATACGGCAAACTAAAGCAACGGAACTTGATGAAGAAACATACTATAGAGCCTCTATTAGGACTTTTTTTTAAGGATAGCAACATTTAGAGATACATATTTAGAAACTAATTACAACTCCTCTTATATTTCATTATTGAGTTCCAAACTGCGTTGAAACTAATAACAATTACTCTCATATTTCATTAGTGAAGTTCCGAAATGCGTCAAGAAAATTGGGAGCATGGTTCTTACATTCTACAATTGGGAAATTAAAGTTTATAACTTATAATTTGTTTCATCTCTTCATTTCATTTATAGCTTTGTTTACCGCTCTGTTATAGTACTCATTTTCAATCAGTAATAACTAATAGCTATCTGTGCTTTTTCCAACCCATTATGTAAAGTTCTAATTGTGTTGGTAAAATTTTTTTGGTGTTCACTATATGCATTTATCCAATTGAGGTGGGAAAGAGAGTATTTTACATGCACTGCCTATTCAAGCTCTAAAGCCTCTTGATAGGATGGAAATGGTTGAGAAAGAATGAGTAAGGCAGATTCTAATATCGATCTGATGAAGCAGGATGTGCTAACAAAATTTTTTATTTATAAATAACTTAAATCTCTTTCATATTCATAAGCCGCTAGCTTAACAAGGTTTCAAATTAACAGATATCTTGGGTCAATTATGAACTGAAGGTACCATATATACTAATAGCAACCACCAGGTCCATACATCCTTTAGCAGCAATTATCTCAACACGGAAAATCTTAGTACTAAGATGTTTGAATTTTAAGATTACAGGTACATATCACATATTAAACAACCAAATAAACGTTGAACATGCAATTTTTATACACAAAGTAAAACAAATCAACAAAATAGACAGAAAAATCAAAGAATCTGGGCAATATAATCAAAGCAAGCAGAAAGCAGTGGAATTACTTTACACAAGTAAAAAAAAAAAATCAACAATTAAGCTGCCGATAATTTTTCAAGAAGCTAAGTGATAATAATCAAAGCAAGCAGAAGAGCCACACTTACCAGAGTCAAGAGGTTGAACACACTCATCAAGAAAAAAATTCACAATAGCAGGGATTGAAACCTGAAAGGGAGCAATCATAATTAGCAGTTTGATTAAGATATATAAAACTTTTAACAACAAAAATCATTGTTTCAGCTGCATCCTTGATTGATTTTAAGGAAATATTTGATCAAGCACAATTAGCGGTAGGGCCCATCTAAAATTGGTTGAAGCTATCAAGTCCGTCGATTGAAGTATATATCTGTCATATGCACAACACAATTAGCAATTCCAAGAAGATGAACTGAAAAATCAAGCGTATCTTCTTTTTTCCCTTTTCTGACTGCAATCACTTTTTGAACCATATATACTCATAAAGATTAAAAAATTAATAAATTCATAGAACCAAATTCGTCAACTATAGAAATAAGAACTAATTCACTTACAGGAAGAAGAGAAGACGAAGGAGAAAGAAAAAATTGGAGACAAAGAGGAAATAACAACAAACACATACCTAAAAATAACAGCATGAGAAATTTAGTAGATGAACAATAAATTTCTACTATGGATGATGACAGAGGAATTTGATGAAGGCAGTGGCTTTCACTGATCCCACTATCATAAAAACCTAGTATACTAATGTGCTGGCTTTCAAAACCATGTGGATTGATGAAGGTAGGCTATTTAAGTGTACTGACAAAAATGCCCTCAATCAATAAAATTTTGACCATAAGCACATATGTTGATACCCATGATTAATTGACTCTTCTATAAATGTAGTGGAGAAGAAAGCTCAAAATCACCATTGATTTCTTTATACCAAATGAAACATCAATGAAGAAGAACCGTCACATCCCTATTGATTTCACTATTATTGTCAAAAATAACAACACTATCACCCAATTTCATCACCTCTATCATACACAATTTCTCTCTTCCTCCACTCTAAAAAAGGACTCTCTCACCTCATCAAAAAATCAATGAAGGCGGCGATAGAAAAGAGGTTGAACAAATTGGTGGTGATGGCAGATTTGTTGGTGGATGGTAAAGTTGATTGTTGTGCCTAAAAAATAAAATATAATGGTGGATTTATTGGTAGTAGGTGAAGGATTGCAAAGAAGATGGAATTTTAAGGTAGCGAAGAAGAAGAAATTGATATTGATAATGATGGTAGTGATATTTGGTGGTGGGTGATGAAGAAGAAGAATTGAAGGTGATATGGTGGTATAATGAAGAGCGACGAATCGATGGTGAAGGTGGCCGGACATGATTTTTCTGGTGTGATAAGAGATGGAGTGGATAGGATTTAGTGATGAAGATGATATAATTATTAGAGAATTTTAATACTAATTAATTAGTGTAAAATATAGTTTATAAAAGAAAAGTTAACGACTAAAGAGAAGAAAGAAAAAAGGATACAAAAAATTATAATTCCTAACATGGTGCTAATGTAGTGCTGATGACGCGGCAAGTATAATACACCACATAATAAGATACATAATTGGTATAATGAAAGTTCAAATAAGTGAGAATCAAGAGGACAAACAGTTTTAGATGAATAAGTCTATACGCTGTTTGATTCTTTGAAGCATCCTCACTTCCCATGGGGGCCCTATCTCTCATCACCTATTACTATCTCCTTCTTCGCGTTCCTTTTCTGTGGGGCGGTTTGTGATTTTGCCGTTATGCTTTGCTAAAGACAGGATCACAACAAGGTGGAATCCGCAGCACTGATCAGGACTCCTTCAGCTTGGAGCTGTTGAGAAAGCCATCAGCGTCCAGAGACCAAAGCTTTTTCACCCCACCATCTGATTTGTACATCCACTAAATGCACCCCACAAAATAGACTTGAAGTAGCGAAATACTAAAATACCTCCAGCTGGAGCATTCAAGAAAGCCCTCACCTGCTTCAATTGTGCCTTCTGCGTAATAGAAACAAAAATGATATACTTGATGAAGGTGGCCAAGATTGGGTTTGTTCAAGTAAAATGTTCAAGAGAAATTCCAAGTTCAAATTTTTGACGTTGTGGATAGGATGAGGATTTCCTGTGATGTTTTCCAAAAATCTTCAACTACTCCTCCATCCACAAAACTTTCATCTCCCATAAATTAAAAAATAAAAAATAAAACTTTTAAAAGTATAAATATCTGTGCACGACTAAAATTATACACACTTGTTTCTAACTTTAACTTCAAATACTGAGTAAGCATGAGAATCTACCTTTACCAGTAAGGTTGCCAGACTCGCTAGCCAGTGCCATCTCCAGTCATCTGCATTAGCAGCTCAAAGTTTATTATCAGGAGTCCGGTATGGTATATAGCACCAGCTGAACAATAAAGAAACAACTTAAACCCATGCTAACGGAAGCAACTGCAAGTTCATGCTATTTTTTTTTCTAAAAATTGTAGCTGAAACTTTGTGAAATGTCATAGCTTCACCTCAACCAAAACTCTAGAAGGAAACAGATGAGACAGTGAGTGGTAACGGACTAATGGTTGTGACAGAAAAAATGAGATGTACGCGTCAATCTATCATGCACCTATTGCTGTTGTTGATATATTAGGGGGCATTTAGCCATGAATATTTGGTATTTTTTTTCCGGATATAACCTTTGACCATAAAATTCAGGAAAAAAAATACCAAAACACTGTTTTCAATCCAAATTACTCAAATTAAAAAACAGCTCCAATTTTTAAAATATCATTTTTTTCACTTTGAAAACAAAACTACTTTTTGCAAATGCTCACGATTCATGGCCAAACCTCCCCTTTAACAACTATTATTGGGAACAATTAGCATCATTCTGATGCATTCCTATAGCATAATGGCTGTGAAACCTACTATCATTCAAAATGATAATCTAGGTCTTGATATGGTTCATAATATCAAAACCACTTAACCAACATTTCTCATGTAGCCAAGCTAAAGGGACAATAGATTTTCCATTACAGGAACAATTGAGGTAACAAAATTGTATTTATTTAGAAGTTCACATATCTGACCTTTAGTTAGTCCACTCAAGAACACCTGAACATGTAGGAAAAGGACAAGATTAATTAATGAAATGACAAGTGAAAACAATGAAGATTGACATAAGCAAACAGCACAGAGACTATTTGTATCCTGCTAGTGAAACACAGAGACTGGGAAAATGAAGTTTGACATGAGCAAACAGCAGAGAGACTATTTGTATCCTGCTAGTGAAACACAGAGACTGGGAAAAATGTACATTTCTGATGTAAAATGGATTTGAAAAGTGTTAGAATAGGAATAGGTAAATACAATCCTACTTAGAATAGGAATAAGAATAACAATAGGATATAGAATCCTATTTGGAAAAGGATTGTATTATAGTATCCTAGTTGGAAAAGGAGTTTAATATAGTATAGGGTTTCAATGTAATAATGTAGAGACAACAATTCAATAATATTCTTCTCTTATATTTTTCACAAAAAGAACAGATAATATACGATGAGATGCACTCCTAATTATGAAAAACTTCTCTTGAATGTTCATAAGTCCTCTTCAAAGAAGCGAAAGATAACTATCACAGGTTGTCCTGTCTTCTAACCTATGAATGTTAAATTCCATAGAGCTTCCACTTAGACCAAATAATGATCACTTTGTAAAGCACCGAGCACAATCACAGGTCTCCATGAGTCATTGTATATCTTCAACCATGTCCTTAGTGACCCTAGTCTCAGTGCATTGCACCAGAAAAGTGCAAAGGTCTTATCGATTTCCTTGATACCCTTTCCACGAATGCTTCACTTCTCTTCAATGAACAAGAACGATTTCTGAAAGTGTAAGTGTATTCATCACGAGACAGGACTGCACAATGCTATGAGACTGGTCCCCCCTGCCTGTTCATTATCTCCAGTATTCTCCCCATTTCAGACCTCACTTAGGGGTAAAATTTCTTCTTAAAACCATAACCTGTCACGAGTCAAATGAAGTTTGGTAAGAAAAATTTAGCTTACAGCGCAACACTAGAGAAGAACCAATGAGGCTGACTGGAGAATGGTGTAATCAGGACCGGAAAACTTTGATTTGCTAAGTAATGTTTTCGCATGATACAGCAAAAGTTTATCAATCTCGCAATAGTTCTAAATAAGTTCAATTGAGATAAGGTAATCATTGCAATCAAACTAAGATATAGTATAACCAGAAGGTTATTTCTGTCGCAAAGGATCAGCACAACAATCACCAGAAATACCATCTGAAAATAGATGAAAATAATAGTTGATTACAATATCAAGCACCACCAAGTAGCTAGACAGCAAAACTCCACCCCACCCACCCCAAAAACAAATAAAACCTTCATCGGCATGTGTATCACTTGACACAAATAGATTAAAATCAAATACCTACAACCCGCATCCCTTTTTTCCACTACAAAGATGACTAAAAATAACCTGCAAAATGATGGAGGAAACATTAAGTCAAAATAGCCACATTGAAAATGCAAGATCTCATAAAAACAAAGGAAACATAATACTTTAGGTTTTCTGGTAATTTCTTGCTAATGCACAACTTTTTACCTTTTCATAAGCCATATAATCTTTAAAATCCAAGTATTAGAATAAATTCACTGTTTACACGGTGAAACCAGTAAAAGCAGTATCATTGTAACACAGAAAATTGGTACATTACCTAATTTTTGCACCAATGAAGTATCGATTATAGGAGAGAGAAATATTCTTTTATAACTGTGGTCTCCATGCTAGGCCTCAACTAATTCTAAGGGATACTTGCTACCTCCCATCAGCTTAGGTATAGGGTCACTCTATCCTCCAAGGCTTGGATACATATGAAGAAATCACCTAATGTTTTTTCCTCTGCTGGGATTTGAATCTGAGACCATATAGTTTTCAACCAACTTAGTGACACCCATGGATGCAAAAAGAGCATCATTTTCCAATGCAATCTATTTAACACACAATAGCAAATGTCTTGAGTCTTTCTGGAGATGCAAATGAAAAATCAATCTTGGATATCGTTGACAAACAAAGGTTGTTGGCATAAAATAGACGAGACGGGAAACAAAAGACATTTATATTATTGACAAGATTAAAGATTACCATGTAAACTTCAAGCATTTACTGCATCTAAGATGGTAGAACAACAATATGCATATGTTAGCCTCACTTTACAATGACTTTTGGGATATGAGCTATTTTAGGCCAGTCCTCTCCTTGTTCATTTTGACAGCTTGTCCAGAGATTAGGGCACATGAGAATTCGGAGTTCTTCAAGGGAAGTAAGGTGAACCATTCCTGCAGGAATTGAAATCAATTTTGGGCACTTGTAGATGAAAAGTGTATGAAGCGATTTTAGATTACTGATCCAGTCAGGTAGGTCCACTAAATTATAACATTTCTCTATATGCAACACCCGCAAAGAAGGAAGATACTGAAGCCACACTGGAAGATGAACTAATTTTGGAATCTCTTGGACGTATACTGTCTGGAGGCTTTTTAGGCCTTTAAATTGCAGATATTCCTGATCATTGTCAGTTGATAAATTGATCTCTTTGCAGGAGCTAATCACTAGTGTTTCAAGAGCATAGAGATGCTTTATAGCTTGAAATAAAGAAGTTAACCCACAATCATGAACATGCAGAAACTCGAGCATATTCAGCGCTTGCATTCCTTCTATTGGCAAATTCGATAGGTTAGGACAACCATAGATTTCCAAGTGGTCAAGTAGACTTATATTTTGCAATCCCTCTGGTAAAAGGAATAACTCTCTTACATCCAAAATGTACAATGATTTCAATTTTGAGACAGCAAGGAAAGATGAACGATTTGCAGACAATGTTGTTTCCAGAAGCATCATTAGTTGCTGCAAAAGGTTATTGCTAACTCTGATCAAATTCAATTCCTCAAGATGTGGATTAATTGGCATCCACTCAAGCATAAGGCAATCTTGGATGGACAGCTTGGAGAGTGAAGGAAATGAGGAAAGCAGGAGCTGGGCAGGAGATGACGATAATTCATTACCAGCCATTACTTCTTTTTTCCACCATCCTTTCAAGCAAGGCAAGTTATAGAGTTTCAATTCTTTCAATGATGGGAAATACATTGCAGATCCTTTTTGTAGCTCCATTCCAAATTGAGATCCATCATAGGAAGAATGTTCAATGTACTCTAGCAAGGTCAAATTTTCAAGTTTAAGGTATTGGAGAGAAGGAAGACACCCAAATGGTGGAAGACTTTTGCATGCTTTCAGATTCTTCAGATTAAGTTTTGTTAACTTTGGTAGTGATGAGTGCATGTCGACCATCATCCATTTTGGGAAACTTTGACCTCCATATCTTTCTATGAAAAGTACCTTCAAATTTTCATGTGGCTGAAGGCCTTCCAACAACAGCTCATCATATTCATCACCGACGGCTTCGTCTGTCCATTCTAATCTCAGTGATTGCAAGTATTCCTTGTATTTCAGAACTGCATCATCAATTTTAGCACATAAACACTCTATGCAGCCCAAATTTCTAAGTGTTAATTTTCCTCCGAGCTTGACAAGACCATTCAAGTCGGTTAACACTGCATGAACTTTAGAACTCGTAGAGGTTTCTTGACCTATGACAAACTGTGATAAAGTCCTAAGAGAAGTTAATTGTCCAATGCCACATGGCATTTTGGACAAATTCAGACAACCATCAAGCTCTAGATGTCGGAGGTTTACCATTTTGTGAATATTTTCCGGCAGTTCACAAAGGTCAAAACAATAAGACAGCTTCAGAGTTTGCAAATTCAGCAATTTGCTCATTGATTTTGGAAGTGTCACAAAATTATTGTCAGATAGGTCGACATACCTTAGATGCTTCAACATGCCCACAGAAGCTGGCACTTCATTGATTCCCAAGCCATGTAGATTCAATACTCTTAGGTTCCTGAAATTTGATATAACTGCATCCACAACTGATTGACTTTGTTTCAAAAAAAATTCAGACCCAGTAAATCTTCCCAATTTCAGGGAAGCCCTTGCCGTAATCGGCATAAAAAACGTGCGCAAATTTTTTTCTTTGAGCAAGGAATGAGGGAGCTCCCATGCTGAATCATGAAGGGGACCAACTGACAAATGGCAAATATTAACGCTAGATTTATTTCCTGCAGAAGTTAGCATCAAAGTCTCATTCTCTGCAACCATTTTTGCTAGGTCATGAATCAGATCATGCATTTTGCAGCTGATAATATTGCCCAACCTATGCTCTTTAACATCCTGAAAAAAGGACCTTCTCAGCAGACCCATGAAGTACCGTTCTCCAACATCCTCCAGACATTCATTTTCCTCGTCATTTGACCTGATAAAACCTTGGGCTATCCATAACTGGATCAAGGTTTTCTTGTTAATGGTATGATTCCTTTGGAATAATGAACAATAACTGAAACAATGCTTCAAATTTATTGGAAGATGATCATAACTCAACTTTAGAATAGGCAAAATTTCAATATCTTCACTTTCTGCCATGTCTGTGAGTTGATGATTCTTGACATACAACCATTCAGCTTCAGTCTCTTTATAGTACAAAAAGCTCCCTAAGATTCTTATAGCCAAAGGAACACCAGCACATTTTCTCAATATTTCCTTTCCAATTGCCACCAGTGATGAATTCATTTCTTCACCTGGCTTAAATGCCAATTTACTAAACAGGGACCAAGACATGTCTTCAGGCAGACCTTTCAAATTGTATGGTGGAGCAGTACCCATAGCTGCTGCAACTAGTCCTGATCGAGTGGTCACCAATACTTTACTTCCTCTAGCACCACCAATTAAAAGGTCCTGCAATTTCAACCAAGTTTCGCGATTTTCATTCCACATATCATCCAAAACAAGGAGGTACTTCTTACCATCAACTTCTTTTCTAAGTTGGTCTTGCAACCTGTCAAAATGGAGGCTTTGAGGTTTCACACCAGTGATAGATTCTATCATCTTTTCCACAATGAGTTTCACATTAAAAATGTGCGAAACATACACCCAAATTCTCAGCTCAAAATGTTTCTTAACCCGATCGTCATTATAAACCAATTGTGCAAGTGTTGTTTTTCCAAGTCCTCCAATACCAACAATAGGAACCACTGAAACATTTTGTCGAACATCTAGCAGACAATTGACGATTTCCCTCTTCTCCTCTTCCCTTCCGATGACCTCGTCAACATTCACAAAGGAATGAGTCTCCCTATCTGGAAGCTCAAAATCAACTGCTTGCTTTTCAACAAGGTGCAAAATATGCTTGTCTTTCTCTATTGCTTCAAGTTTCCCTCTAATAGCCTTGATACGCTGATGGATCTCAAGACTATACAGAAGAGGATTTGATTTCGAGAAGAAAATAGATATTTTCTTCGATGGGGTTTTCTGTGTCAGCAAATTGCGCCGAGTAATCTCAGTGTAGAAGTCATCCAACAAATCATCAGCCTCGAAAAACACAGCTCTAAGCTTCCGAACCCAATTTTTTATCTCATGGCTCTCCCTTTGCTTCTCCTCTACGTCAAGAAATACTGCTTCCATGGAAGAAACTGTATCTCTGAGCTTGGAAAGATCGTCTTTGAGGCCCCATAATGATCCAAGCTCTTGGGCTGCTAGGGAACCCAATTTCATCAAGATGTCAGCTGCAAGAGTGTATAGAATTTCTGTCATACTTTTGCTCGACTATAATGCGAACGAGAAAATATGAAAACTAGTCAAAGTATAGTTTGGTTGCTGATCTGTGGATTGCTATTTCTGTCGATGTTGATAAAAATAAGAGTCTTCCGCGCCGGATGAGGATCCAAATATAATCTATATCTATCTATAAGTGTGAAGACTCCTACCCTTCGATAAAAAAAATTGTGTTTAAGATAAAATTGGTTTTTTCCTTACTTCTATTTTTTCATTATTTGAATGAGGAAATTTACATACACTAACAAAAATTTTAATTTACATAAGTTCTAATTAGTTATAGAATCTCTATATATAAAAACTTTTATAAATAAATAAAAAGATGAATAAAATTATATTATTATTTTACACATAATTTATAATATTTTTCTTTTGAAATTCTTACCTCTATACATCTTGATTAATTTTTTCATGTGTCGTATTTTGTATTTATCTATTTAGATCATTTATTTTCTAATAACGTAATTTTAATTTATATTGCAACGTTCATGACATAATTCATGAGCTCTAACTTTTCGGAAAAAATAGAGAAAAAGTTGACGGTGACAATCGATGATTTG
>JBCEWC010007940.1:0-20678 GCA_038996855.1 Solanum aculeatissimum | reverse complement strand
TTGAATGACTATGTGCTTGAGTGGTAAGACCCATGATCCCGGTGTGCCCCCATAGTTGAACTTCCCTTTCCCGTTCCATTAGAGATAATTGCTATGTGCTACATGTGAACATGCTTATCCCATTCCCGTCATTGTCCTCATAGCTTAGGTCCCAGGTCCCCAATTCCTTAGAACTTACTTATTATGTGTTTAGCTTCCGCGCTTCCGAACCATTGATGTGTGTAATGATGCTATGATGGCTTGATCAAGGGTCTTCGGGTCCACTTTTGCCATGTCACATCTAGGCCCCCTATTCGGGTCGTGACAATGCTCTTTACTTTGCTGCACTATGTTCCATTTTACCAGATTGAAACCTTTATAATCATTTTTGCCATGTTATAGGAAGTTTCTTCTCAATTTGACTAGAACATTAAGTACTTTAGCAGGCTAAGGAAAGAGAGACATCACATGTGTTGGTAATGAGTCCAGCATAGAGTTTACTAGAATTAACATGCCTCGCCTAGATAGATATTGTGCCTTCTACATAGCAAGCTTGCTGTCCCAAATCTCTAATTCCTTATGTTTAACACCTAATTCATTGGCCTTATTCCAGAGGGAAAAGAATGAATATACTTCGCTATTGCTCAAATTTACATAGCTCCTATCAGTCATCTCTAAATTTCTTGATTCAGTGGTTCCGTCTTCATGACTCGCGAGGCTGTATATTCATGAGATGAATCCTCAGTCCACTTGTGTCATTGGTACTCTTGGTTACCTTGCACCAGAGCATACTAGAACTGGCAGGTAAACACCTAGTAGCGATGTATTTTTCTTTGGGGCTTTTCTACTTGAAGTTGCATATGGTAGGAGGAAAATATAGCCAAGACAAGACAGTGATGATTTGATTTTTTTCTATTGGGTGTTCTCGTGCTGGAATAGAGGTGACATTCTTGAGCCAGTTGATCCAAACTTAAGCACTGATTTTGTTCCAGATCATGCTGAGTTGGTCATAAGTCTAGGTTTGTTCTGCTCTCATTCGAAGCTTATATTTAGGCCAACTACACGACAGAACATGTTATTCTTGGATGGAGTTGTGGCGTAAACATATGGAATTATTAATTTTAAACAGGGGTATCAGATGATTGTTGCATACACATGATTTTAAGTTGGACCCAAAATGAGTGTTATGCTTATTTTGTAGGATAGGAAGTGCAATTTTGACTTACCTTACCAAAGGAGGATCAAAAGTTTATATTTTTCTATAAATTCTCAACTTAGTGACTAAAACTACCATGCCAAAGGCAGAATATTCCATTCACAAAGTTCAATCTGACTTCACTTAGAAGAGCAGTCTGTGTAAGTAACATTTATAACTAGAATTGCACTCTAACAAAATTAAGTCTACTGTGTAGGTCTCAATTATTTTTTAAAGGGCAGAATTAAGGAATCTAAGATCAAGCTAACATAGTCTTTACTATACTGTATCTATATAAGTCATGAAGATTTACAGCAGAGATTCATAGTCCAACTCCCTAGTTGTCAATATATTAATCAGTGCACCACTATCCATTTTTTCCATACATTTGTTGTATTACATTCTTCCACAGGGCTAGTCTATCTTCAGCATATCTCATAACCATTTCTTGAGAAAGCTATCATTTTTTAGCTTTAGGTTTTTAACCCTCATACGTCCATGCTCTTTACTTTGTTGCACTATGTTCCATTTCACCAGATTGAAACCTTTATAATCATTTTTGCCATGTCATAGGAAGTTTCTTCTGAATTTGACTAGAACATTGAGTACTTTAGCAGGCATGGGAAAGCGAGACATCACATGTGTTGGTAATGAGTCCAGCATAGAGTTGATTAGAATTAACATGCCTCATCTAGATAGATATTGTGACTTCCACATAGCAAGCTTCACATACATGA
Source organism: Solanum aculeatissimum (assembly GCA_038996855.1). NCBI lineage: Eukaryota > Viridiplantae > Streptophyta > Magnoliopsida > Solanales > Solanaceae > Solanum > Solanum aculeatissimum. Next base: position 18,767 of record JBCEWC010007940.1, on the reverse strand, counting down.
TTTTAAACTGGAAACAAGAATTTAGACAGAAAGGTGAAAACACTTTACTGCATAATTATTTATTTTGCTACAACTGATCAGTTGGTTTCATCTCAATCTCTACATAATTGTTATATAACTATTTCTATTATATCTTGATATTGAATTGTTATTATAAATGGGGTAGGGCTTAATGGGGCAAGGTAATCTATTGTGGATATGCTAATCGGGGCTAGGTTGGGTGGGTCATAATATTAATAGGTTAAAGATTTTCCCGCCCTAACCTACACTATATACATCCCTATCAATGAAATAGTTCAGGTAATTAACATGATTTAAGATCATTAAACACTTGTTGAATAATTTTTCTCTTGATGGATTAACTTACAATTACTCTACTTTTCTGTATTAGGTTGAAACGAATCCAACAAAATTTCAAAACTCTCAAATGGGATCAACTTTCAAGACTAATAAGCAGGCATACATTCCACCAGGTGCATTAGCAAGGGGACGAGGGAAAAGCTTACAATCTATGGACTTCAAAAGAGTAAGGGTTGAACAAACAACTCTAATGGGCCAAAATAAAAACTTTAATGCATCAACTTCTCGAAAAGAGCTAGAACAAAATAACACCATTGTACCACCTAGTTTTGATCCAATTGGTGATGATGTTCTGCTCTCTTCAGAGGTTACAGTTGTACAAGATATCCATATAAACGAAACAAGTATTTTATCATCTCAATTATCATTTTCTTGTAGTTAGTTTGATGAAACTATATTTTATATGTGAATTTGACTAAATTGCAAGTCCTCATGAATCTGAAAATCCATGAAACATTAGAGGAAAAAACATTTGCAAAAGTGTTGGACGACTTAAACCAGGAAAAGAGTTGATTCACTTTTTACCAGAATTGAGTTGTTGGGGATCATCATAACTCATTTTTGAGACACTTGCGGATTTTAGTCTGTGATCGTAATATGTATCCATTACGGGTACAATCATGGACGAACATTGAAAAAGACAAGCTAGAACATATGTGAAATATTGTTACAGAAAGGATTTACAACATTTCTCTTTTAGATTTTTTTTAAATATGAAAGATGTTCTTATCTCTGTTCTAGTTGAAACTACTAAGCAAGAGTGATCTAATCCAATGTTTGCTTCTTTTGTATTTTTTTTCATGTTCCTGGATATCTTCTAGTTATTTTGTTATTGTGTTTCTATGTTAGTGGTTGTGTCTTTGTTGGTGTGTTGAGTATTTATACTGTATCTATAACTCATGAAGCTTTGGAGTAGGGCATTATTTATTGAATTTTCTCTAAGAGTACAGGAATAAGAAACTTTTATGAACTTAGCATTCTCTCCATTCTGAACTTAGAATTCTATCATTTTTGAATTTAGTATTCCATCTTTCTTGACAACATGAAAATTAAACTTGTGAAATATTATAGGATAAATTTGTTAGTGACGACATGGATGATCAGAAAGAACATGTCTTGCAACATATGTGAAGGTTATGAAATAACTGGAGAGGATCACTGCACAAGAATATAAAGTCTAAGCTATTTCGTGATGCTTTGAAGGATGTGCCAAATAAGGTAGACAAAGGGTGATTGGGAATGGTTGGTAAAAGAGAATTTCTTAAGTGAAAAGTTTAAGGTATGACTTCATAGATACGATATATTAAGATATTATTCCAATATAGGAAACAAGTGCAAGAAACTCAGTCAACAGGTCTAAGATGAGTATGCCTCATCGCACGGGTAGTAAGCCTATTGGAGAGATTGTTTATGAATTTGTAAGTAAATTTAGAAACTCTTCAGAAAGCCTCTTCTTTTTAAGTTGATTTCTTTTACATGTTTATTTCTATGTGAAGGGTGGAAAAGATAGAAAGCCACCAAACATGGATACTATCTTCTTTAAGACACGTAAGAAGGATAACAGGCTTGTTGAACCTAAAACAAATGCAAAATATGTATATTTAGTGATACATATAATTTTATATCATTTTACTATATGTGCTTTATTATTTTAATTGTCTTGTGTTTTATAGGCTGAGATCTAAAAGGTGGTTCAATTTGATTCATCTCTTACCAATATTGAGGTCGTTGAAAAGTACTTTGGACCTCAACGTAAGAGTTATGTGGTTGTTTTTTGTGGTGGAATAATGGCTAAGGAGTTGAAAAGTTGTAACTCTTCAAAGACTGCATTTCTAGATAAGTTGAATGCAAGTGAAAAAGAAAATGAATTACTAAAAAAATACATGGATGAGTTAGAGAATAAATGTCAACGCATAGATGAGTTAGAGAAGAAATATCAATGCATGGATGAGCTCGATAGCAAATATGAATAGCTTGCAAGTATATTATTTGGTCAGCCTTCACCACCATCATCTTCCACTAATTAATAGATTAAACTAGTTAACAGGTTAGTACAATGAATTTTTTAAAAATCTATGATGATATTATTCCTATTCAATTCATTTTCCTATGGACACGACTCTTTTTTCAATTGATTTTCCTTACATATCTAATGAAGCTCGTGTTCATCTATTTCAGTTTGTTTCTGGTATGAATATTAAGGATGTAAATATAATGGACATGCAAATAGAAGTTTTGATTTTGGTACATTCACCAGCTTTTCTGTAATTCTAACTTTCCCATGTTGTAGTCAATAGCTAAATCAGCTCCAAAGCTTTTCAATAGTTATAACTTCCCTATGCTGAAGGAAGCCACTACTTCTCAATAGATACCTGATAGTTGCTTTTGAGTTGCTTTCTAATTTCCTTGTTTGTCAATTGTTTCATAATGCTTTAATAGATTATTTTCCTCCTCCCTTTGTTCATGTTGTTGATCCTATACTTCCAAGTCTATAAAATTATTTGAAATATTAATGTTATCAGTAAGCTTACCTATCTCATTTGGCAGCTACTGCTGGATGTTATTATCCTCCTTTTTTTTAGGAGAAACACTTATTCTGCTAAAGAACATGTTGATTTTCTGAGTTACTCGAACTCTCTAAAAATAGTGTCGCACCCATGTCAGATGCTTCAAAAGTACACTATTTTTGGAGATCTGGCATGCACCCTTCGACATGTTTGAAGAGTCCAAGCAACATAGTTGATTTCTACCATTCCACTTTCTTTGTGTTTGTTGTTGTTCTTCATGCTCCTTATTTTGTATTTTTTGCATTATTGTTGTTATTGTGCTTTGTAATTTGAATTTCTATCTTGCAAAATAGGTTCCTGTTGGTTGGTGTTAATATTCTTACCTTGAGGATCCATTTGTTTTTGTATGCTCCTATCCGCTTCCATTTTCTTTCTTGTCCTGTATTCATCATTCCCTTTCATGATAGTACAAATACCCACCATGTGGCCTTTCTTCTCCTATATTCCTCAGCTTTATGGAACTTTCACCTTCTACAATTATCTTGAGGAGTTATTCCTCTTTGGATTTATGGCATACTGGAGTGTGATGAACTCTGTTTAAGCTAGCTTGCATTCCAGGTAGCTCTATCATTTGGAGCTTGTGTGTAATTTCTTAATGACAAAACAAAAATCTTAGGTAGAGTTGTTCTTATAGGATTTGGAGGCCTTGTGGATGGTTGGTTTAGTAGTTCCCTGTTCGTTCCCATGATTTCTTCTTCTCTACTACAACGAACATGGTGTCTTGAACTCTTAACATCTCTCTTCATATATGTTTCCTTGTTTCTGTCCTATTCTTTTCTCAAATGAGACTCTAAAGAACCTGTTTTGCTTCAGCATTTTTGACATGTTGCATCTTGCTTAATTCATGGTGTTCCTTTAATACTTTGTACCTTCGAGCTAGTTATATGACAATTAGAAATTGTTATCAAGCTAGTAGAGTTGAGATCAATGTTTATACTCCCTTTACTCCTGAATTTTAAAATGATGTAAGTAGAAGATACATATATCCAGGCTCAATGATTCTCCTTTCAAAAAGTAAAAGGAAAACTTTAGTGGGGGGAATTGTCTGTTTGTTGCACCAGTTCATTCTATTGGTTTCTTCAATCCTAGTCGTGGGCTTAAATTATCAAACTTTCAAGAATAGAAACGTAAATCACAGTGTAATTCATGTTTAAATCGCTTACAAGGAAGAAACAATCCAAGTCTTGAGTCACACGAATAAACAAGAACCAAAAACTAGATCCCAACTTCAAACGATAAAGAAAACAGAACTAAAATTATCGTTCCTCAAGTCACTGTCCAGGCACTATTTTTGAATGGAAAAGTTTACTGGAAAACTGATGTTTTTTATCGTGTCGTGTAGTCTTTAAACGTGAGGAATAATATTTTTTAGCATTAAAGCTAAGTTCTGTTTATAATAATAAAAATCTATCCTAAAACAAGTAGAAAAAGTATCTTAAAACAAGTGGGAGTCCTAATCCTAATTTGAGTAGGAAAACTAAGAAATCTGGATGAAGTGTCCTTTACGATACTGACCATGATCCGTGGTCAGTTTCACGCCCATGTTGGCCCCTCCTTGGGATGCTACTTGTTGCTTGAAAGTTATTGCAATTAATGTTGCCCTAGACAGTGCTCTTAACAAACTGTACAATGCACCACGGGTGTATGACTAGACACTCAAAGCACAAATCCAGCCTAGTACATTGCAAAATTCAATCAATTCCTCACTCCAGGTCTCACACACTTATGAAATGTTTGATTTGTTTAGCCTTCACAAGCTCGTCCAATCTTTACATTAATGTTTCCAAGGTTTATTTGGTATGTTGGACTTCCCCATGAGTATAACCCTTACAAACTCCAACCAAAATCACACGCAGATCAGTTCATTGTCTGTTAACTCCATGAAATCATAGTTTTCCTGAAAATAAACATAAAACGTATATCAAACTAACAAAACATTCTTAAGAACTCACAATAATCCTATGTTTTGGGTTTCATAAAAGCCATATTTTTTATGACTCATCAGTACTATAACCTAAAAATTATAATGATATGTAAAACTTTCAACACTCCTCTATCTTTTCTTACAACTCGTCAGTACTATAACCTAGGTGTGACATAGCGAAAGAGAACCTGAGGGTCCTCGATCAAGCCATCATAGCATCATCACACACATCATCGGTTCAGAAGTGCATAAACATAGCAATTAGCACATAAGTCTAGGGGATTCCGGTGCTTTGGACTCAAGCTATGGGAATGTTGTCAGGAATGGGATAAACATGAATCACATAAGACATAGCAATTACGTTCTAAGGGGTGGGTAAGTATGACTCAAGATATGGGGGAAAGAAGGGTTAGGGACTTCCCACACAAGCACATTCCCAATCTAACAATCACAATAACATAAGTGGAAATGAAATCGTAACATAAGGAACCATTGTCAGACATAGGGAGTCATATCATTTCAAGTAACACATAGTATAACGTACAATGGAGTTTTATATGTCCAACAATGCCTCTAAATAAGATGAGACGGGGCCTCGACATATTTTGGGCCTACCCTCAAGTCATAATTAAAAAGGAACATAAACTAGACACATAAGGTAGATGAAATTGGGTATTTCCCTTGGAGTATAGGGCTAACCACAAGAAATACTTCGAAGTCTTCACTAGACGTCCAATGGTGGAAAGAAATCATCTCTGCTCCGTGCATGGTTAGAACATGTAGACAAAAAGTATGGGTTAGCACATATAATGCACTAAGTATGCGGATATGCCATACACATGATCCTATGACAAGTATAGATGACAAGGGCACACATAGTACGGAAGGGAGAGCACATAGCCAATGGAATTTATATCATAATATATGTCATGTCATATCGTGATGCATGAAGTGAAAACCTATATAGATATCATTGCGGGGATGTGACCTCTACCGATAACATGAGAGACCTAGCGAGCTACTACTCAGAATCGAACTACTCGCCAGGTAGATCCCTAATCAACCCTTAAACAAGGGGAATACATAACAGATCAATCCCATTAAAGGAGAAAACCCATGGTGGCACATGGTTTGACGGAAAGGAGTGGGACCCTTGGGGACAGCCCACTTACTACTCCAATCCCTCGATACTAAGTCTCATCCTACGAGAATACATATACATATATGAGCCTTCAAAATAGAGATATGACCTTTCGTTCAAAACAATGCATAGTTGGGATATTAGCCAAATCATAATTCAAGTCTTTCCATAATTAGGCTCAAAAGCCAACAAGAGTTTCCCAAAACCATTTTCCAAGACTAATGCAATAGGAGTAGCTCATCTACATAGCATATCATATCATGCATCATCATAATATATCATATCATATCATAATGGTGTAAACACCCATAATTGCTCAAGGTGCCATAATATAAACTTTATGTGATCACACTTAGTCATTTCCCATAACATGAGGGCTAAGCCCTTATCAAGAGTTTCATCATAACAAACCTTTCATGCTCATGACTGCAATGCATGGATGATTAAGAGTAGCACGGGTATGGGATATTATCATTTAGATCATCAATACAAGAAATTCATATCCAAAGCATAGTGAAATCATCAATTTAAAATAAAATCATTAATACCCATACTTTAATAGAAGAACTAAGGGGACATACATTTTTGAAACATCATCAAATCAATGGGAATCATCAATAAGGGGCTCAATTCACTTTGAAATCAATACATTTGCACAACCCACACTTTAATTGAAGCAAAACATTCATAAATTTAAAGACCCAATTTTAATGGAAGTCAAAATTCATCAAAATTGAAAAGGGAGTTTTGGGTCGTCATGGTTGAAACAATAACCATGAATCAATCCCACATACCTTCAATTACTCAAGAAGAATAAGAAGAATCCAATTCCCCAAGTTTTCAAGCTTGTCTTCAATGGAGGTTGAAAGAAAATTAAGAGAATAGTTTGGAGAGATTCATGAGATTGGATGAATTAGGGCAATTAGGGTTCAATTTAGGGGTTTTAGGAGAGTTTAGAAAGACAAACGATCCTAAGATCAATTAAAATTATAATTATACCATTAATAAAATGGAGAAAATAACTGGGAACTGGAGTCGCAGATCATCTACACGAACCATACAACAGTCCATGGTCCGTGAACTAGACCGTGTGGATACACTTGGTCACAGCCTTGGCTTGCAAACCTTGGAAACTTTCTGGACCACTACACGGACTGGATCACGGGTAATGAGGTAGCACACGGATCGTGAAGTGGTTTGTAGAACCTCACTTGGCTCGGAGTTCTAGCCCAGGGTCCAAGCAACTCTCTGGACCACTCCACGGGTGCCCTTACAAACTGTGAGGCATCACACGAACCGTGAATTGGTCCGTGGAGCCTTACTTGGTTCCAATACTTGGTCCATCACCTAGCCCACTTTCTGGATCAACCCACAGATAGGATCATGGGTCGTAAACCCCCACACGGTTCATGGTCCATCCACGTGGCCCTTCCTTAGCAAACTTTGGCGCTCCCTTTTCGGAACTCTTTTGGGCACAGACAATCCCACCGTAACGGCCATAACATCGACATACAAACTTCGATTTGAGTGAAACCATTTGTGTTGCAAAGATAACTCAAAGAGCTTCATTTTAATAGGTCATAGTCCACACAGTTCATCTCGTACCAAGAGATATATCCATTCAAAGTCAATACTCTCTACAAAACGTCAAGCAAACTTAACCAACGTGATTCCTTTGGACATGGCCACATAAGTAAGACCCATGATGGTCAGTAGCCAACAAAAATAGGTTCCAATATACCTTAATCAACCTCTACAAAGTTTGAAAATTTTTGGGTCGTTACATCATCTCTCCCTTGGGAAGATTCATCCTTGAATTGGCTAGAGCAAGGTTTAAAGGATTCAATCAAGCAAGAACATTATCAACACAACTCATAATGGAATATGCATTAATTCAAAGACCATTCAAAGCTCATGTCAAGACATCATTTAAATCATTCTCATGCTCATGTATGCATGCAATGTTATGAAACTCAAGAATTAAAGAATTAGGATCATTCATAAAGAGAGATAGAACTTAGTACCTTAGGCTTGAGTAGATTGGAAAAGGTAAGGGTATCATTTCATCATGTTCGACTCCGCTTCCCATGTAGCACTCTCCGCTTGTTGGTTTCTCTAAAGTACTTTGACCGAAGCTACCTCCTTATTGTGAAATTGCTTGACTTGTCTATCCAAAATCTCAACTGGCACCTCTTCATAAGTCAAATTCTCCTCGATCGTCACACCCTCCAAAGGTGTAATTGCCTTAGGGTCCCCAATCAATTTCCTCAACATTGAAACATGGAACACCGGATGAGTAGAATTCATCTCCAAAGGCAAATCCAACCGATAAGCCACATTGCCAATTCATTCAACCACCTCATATAGTATGACGTACCGAGGGCTCAACTTACCCTTTTTGCCAAATCGCATGATACCCTTCATCGGAGATACCTTAACATAAACCCACTCACCCACATGAAATTCAAGGTCTCTCTTTCTAACATCTGATTAGGACTTTTGACAACTTTGAGCCGTCCTCAACCTCTCCCTAATCAACTTCACCTTTTTTATGGCTTCAATAACAAAGTTTGGGCCCAACAACGCGGCCTCACCTATTTCAAAACATCCCACCGGAGATCTACACCTCCTACCATACAACGCTTTGAATGGAACCATACCAATGCTATCATGGAAACTATTATTGTAGGAAAATTCGATAAGCGGTAGATAACCATCCCAATTTCCTTTGAACTCCAACACACAAGACCTTAACATATCCTCCAAGGTTTGAATTTTCCTCTCGGCTTATCCATCAATTTAGGGATGGAACGCCGTGCTTAATTTGATCTTAGTACCAAGTCCCCTTTGAAATAACCTTCAAAAGTGAGAAGTAAATTGAGTTCCACAATCCGATATGATAGACCTCCGTACACCATGCAACCTCACCAATTCCTGAATGTACAATTTAGCATAATCCTCGGCACTATAGTAGTCTTAACTAGTAAGAAGTAAGCCGACTAAGTCATTCGATCAACAACAACCCATATTGAGTCAAACTATTTATGAATGGGGAGTAACCCAACTATAAAGTCCATATTCACATCTTCCCACTTCCAAGTAAGGATATCAATATCTTGGGCTAACTCATCGAGCCTTTGGTATTCTACCTTTACTTGTTGGAAATTCGGACATTCCAACATGAACTTGGCTATTTCCTTCTTCATGTCATGCCATCAATATAATTCTCTCAAATCCGGATGCATCTTAGTAGATCTTGGATGAATATTGAATTATGAGCTTCACTCATAATGACCTCTCTAATGTCGTCAACATCTGGAATGCATAATTGGTTTTGATACCATAGCACACCATATCCCCCTTGGGAGAAAACCTCAATTTTTCCCTCGGCAACCAACTTCTTTAACTTAACCAAGGAAGGGTATAAATTTTGCTTTTCCTTAACATCAACCACTACTGAAGACTCGGATCCACTTTGAACAAGAATACCACCCTCTTCCGAGTCGATCAACCTAACACCCAATCTAGCCAAACGGTGTACATCCCTTACTATCTTCTTCTTCCCTTCATCCACATGCGATACACTTTCCATGGATAATCTACTAAGGGCATCCGCCAAGACATTCGCCTTGCCGGGATGATAAAAGACACTTATTTCATAATCCTTGAGAAGTTCCAACCATCTCCTTTGTCTCAAGTTAAGATCTCTTTGGGTGAACACATATTGCAAGTTCTTATGATCGGTAAAGACGTCAACGTGAACCTAATACAAGTAGTGTCTCCATATCTTTAAAGGAAACACCAGCGCCGCTAACTCAAGATCATGGGTCGGATAATTTTTCTCATGCACCTTCAATTGTTGAGACGCATAAGCTACTACCTTACTATGTTGCATAAGTAAACATCCCAACCCAATCCGTGAAGTATCACAATACACCACAAACCCATCTAATCCATTGAGTAAGGTCAAGACACGAGCCAATGTGAGTCGATCCTTCAAACTCTAAAAACTCATCTCACACACACTTGACCAAACAAACTTAGTCTTCTTCTGGGTCAACTTAGTCAATGGGGATGTAATAGAAGAAAACCCTTTCACAAATCTCTTATAGTAATAAGCCAACCGAAGGAAACTTCGAATATCCGAAGGGGTCAACGGTCTAGGTCAATCCTTCACCGTTTTGGTCTTCTTAGGATCAACCTTAATACCATCACGTGATACCACATGACTAAGGAATGCAACTTCTCCCAACCAAAACTCACACTTATTAAACTTGGCGAACAACTGTTTTTCCCTCAAGGTTTGAAGCACCAACCTCAAGTGATCCATACGCTCCCGCTCACTTAAGGAGTAAATCAGAATGTCATCAATGAACACTACCACAAAACTATCAAGGAATAGCTTGAATACCCAATTCATGAGATCCATAAACACCGCTGGAGCATTGGTCAAACCAAATGACATCACCACAAATTCAAAATGTCCATAACGAGTTTGAAAGGCCATATTTAAAATATCACACTCCCTTACCTTCAACTGATGTTAACCCAAACGAAGAACTATTTTAGAGAAATGAGTAACCCCTTGGAGTTGATCAAACAAGTCATCGATTCTGGGCAATGGGTACCTATTCTTGACGGCCACCTTATTCAAGTGTCGATAATCAATACACATTCGGAGTTAACTATCCTTCTTTCTCACAAACAACACGGGAGCACCCCAAGGTGAAATACTTAGACTAATGTAACCCTTCTCCAACAAGTCCTTAAACTGTTCCTTCAACTCTTTTAGTTTGTCCAGAGCCATACGGTAAGGAGGAATGAAAATAGGTTGAGTATCCAAAAGGAGATCTATGCCAAAATCCACTTCTCTATTGGGAGGAATGTTGGGAAAGTCTTCGGGAAACACATCGAGAAATTCATTAACCACCGAAACTAATTCCAGCGTCGGTAACTCTCCCTCCACGTCTCTAACCCTTACAATATGATAGATGCATCCCTTGCAAATCATTCTTCAGGCTTTGAGGTAGCAAAGAAACTAACCCCTAACCACGGAATCACTACCCTTTCAATCTAACACGGGCTCATTAGGAACTTGGAATTTAACTTGCCTAGTTCTACAATCAACTGAGGCATATGAGGCATGCAACCAATCCATCCCAAGAATAATATCAAAGTCATACATCTCAAGCTCTACAAGATCACCAACGAAAACTTTATGCAACAAATAAATAGGACAACCCCGATACACTTTTCGAGCAATCATACACTCACCTGCTGGGGTATAGACCGAATAGGGTTCCCTTAAGGTTTCAGGACTCAAACAAAATTTAACGGCCAACAGTGGAGTCACAAAAGATAAATTTTCACCCGGGTTAAGTAAAATATAAGCATTTAAATCAAAGACGTTTAATATACTAGTCATGACATGGAAGAAGCCCCGGCTAACTCCGTGCCAGCAGCCGCGGTAAGACGGGGGGGGCAAGTGTTCTTCGGAATGACTGGTATGAATCTGAGGTTTTAATCGATTCATAGGGTCTTAACAAGAGAATTCCTATCAATAATAAAGAACCCCAAAAAAGGTTTTCAAAAAATGGGTGATCAAAAGATCGAATTGGAGCCTCATCCACCTCCTTTCGGACATGAAGAGCATAAAACCTATTATTTATGGGACTACCACCCACTTGAGCTTTTGGCTTCCCTTGACCACCTAGAGCCACCTAATCTTTCTTTGTGTTCTTTGGACAGTCAAAAATCTTGTGATCCATGCTTCCACACCAAAAGCAAGCACCCGAAACCTTCCTACACTCTCCGAAATGATTCCTCCCACAATAACTGCAACAGGGAGCTCGTGGACCACCCTTAACTTATACCTTAGGGGAAGGCATCCTTTGGTTAGCAAACTTCATATTTGAACCTTGGCCTTGTTGGAATTGACCAAATCTGCCACCACCCTTAGAGTTAAAGATCCCTCCATCCAACCAGCTCTTTTAAAGTCGTGCACCCTCCTCTCCTTAATCTTTTCACCCTCAATCTGCTCGACATAAGTAATAAGCCTGAAGATATCCATGTCCCAGATAAGCATGGCGGGATGACATTCTTTCACAACCAAGTCAGAGACACCAGAGATGAATTTATGCATCCTTGCACGAGGATCCGCCACTAACGTGGGAGCATACTTGGAGAGCATATTGAACTTGAGGGAATAATCCCTCACTGACATGCTACGTTGTCAAAGATTCATAAATTTAGTCATCTTGGCTTCCCGAAGTTCAAGAGGGAAGAAATGATCCAGAAAAGCCATCTTGAACTCCTCTCAACCAACCTTAACATCTTAAGCCCTTTCGACTAACCACTGATTATACCACACTTGAGCCATATCCTTCAACTGATACGCCACTAACTCAGCCTTCTCCTCAGGACTGACACCCATAACAGTCAACACCTTTGTGAACTCATCAATGAACTCTTGGGCATCCTCATCAACCTTTAAAACAAAGAATTTCAGAGAGTTCATCCAGGTAAAATCCCTCACTCTAGAAGCTGGAGTGCCACCATTCATGGGATTTTTTGGTCTGCCTTGATTAGCCACCACTTAGGCCAACATAGGCACCACATTTTGAAATTCAGCGTGAGTCACTTGTTCCTCCATAGGCTCACGAGAGACTTGTTCCTTATGATCAGGAGCCTATCTGGGAAGGGGAGCTCTTCTGGGAGGCATCTTCTGAAAGATTAACAAGAACACCCTATTTCAGGAAACTTTTTGAACAGCTCATAGCACAACATAAAGGACAATGAAGTGAGAAAATTGCTAAATCATCTTCATAGCCTCTCATTCATAGGTATGGCGCGCATCACACCCATGAAAAAGATCCTAATTGACACGGCATGTTGGACTTTGAGGATCATTTACAAATCTAAGATTTTGATACCATCTTTGTCATGACCTTAGAGTAGGGCCTAGGTGTGACATGGAGAATGAGAAACTGAGGGTTCTCGATTGAGCCATCATAGCATCATCACACACATCATCGGTTCAGAAGCGCGTAAACATAATAATTATCATATAAGTCAAGGGGATTCCGGGGCTTTGGACTCAAGTTATGGGGATGTTGCCGGGAATGGGATAAATATGAATCACATAGCACATAGTAATTACGTTGTAAGGGGTGGGTAAGTATGACTCAAGATATGGGGGCAAGAAGGTTTAGGTATTTCCCACACAAGCACATTTCTAATCCAACAATCACAATAACATAAGCAGAAATGAAATCGTAACATAAGGAACCATTGTTAGACAAAGGGAGTCATATCATTTCAAGTAACACATAGCATAACATACAATGGAGTTCGATATGTCCAACAATGCCTCTACATAAGATGAGATGGGGCCTTGACATATTTCGGGATCACCCTTAAGACATAAGGAAAAAGGAACATAAACTAGAGATATAAAGTAGATGAAATCGGGTATTGCCCTTGGAGTATAGGGCTCACCACAAGCAACACTTCGAAGTCTTTACTAGACGTCTAATGGTGGAAGGAAATTATCTCCGGTCCCTACATGGTTAGAATATGAAGAAAAAACATATGGGTTAGAAAATATAATACACTAAGTATACTGGTATGCCATGCACATGCACATGATCCTACGACAAGGCTAGATGACAAGGGCACACATGGTACGAAAGGGAGTGCACATAGCCAAAGGAATTTATATCATAACAATTTGCCATGTCATGTCGTGATGCATGAAGTGCAAACCTATATACATATCATAGCAAGGAAGTGACCTCAACTGACATTATGAGAGACCAAGTGAGCTACTACTTAGAATTGGACTACATGTCAGGTAGATCCCTAATCAACTCTTAAACAAGGGGAATGCACAACAGATCCATCCCATCATGGATGAAAACCCATGGTGGCACATGGTTTGACAGAAAGGAGTGGGACCCTTGGGGATAGCCCACTTACTAATTCAATCACTTGGTACTAAGTCTCATCCCACGGGAAAACATATACATATACGAGCCTTCAAAATAGATATTTGACCTTTCATTCAAAACAATGCATAGTTTTGCTATTAACCAAATCATAATTCAAGTCTTTCCATAATTTGGCTCAAATGCAAACAAGAGTTTTCAAAAGCCATTTTCCAAGACCAATGCAATAGGAGTAGCTCATCTACATAGCATATCATATCATACATCATCATCACATATCATATCATATCATAATGGTGTAAGCACCCATAATTGCGCAAGGAGATATAACATAGACTTTATGTGATCACATTTAGTCATTTCCCATAACATATCATAATATGAGGGTCAATCCCTTATCAAGAGTTTCATCATAACAAACCTTTCATGATCATGAATGCAATGCATGGATGATCAAGAGTAGCATGGGTATGGGATGTCATCATTAAGATATCAATTTAAGAAAGTCATATCCAAAGCATAGTGAAATCATCAATTTAAAACAAAATCATTAATACCCATACTTGAATTGAAGAACTATGGGGACATGCATTTTTGAAACATCATTAAATCAATGGAAATCATCAATAAGGGGCTAGATTCACTTTGAAATTAATAAATTTACACAGCCCACACCTTAATTGAAGCAAAACATTCATAAATTTAAAGATCCAATTTCAATGGAAGTCAAAATTCATCAAAATTGAAAAGGGAGTTTTGGGTCTTCATGATTGAAAGAATAACCGTGAATCAATCCCACATATCTTTAATTACTCAAGAAGATTAAGAAGAATCTGAAGAAGAATCCAATTTTCCAAGTTTTCAAGCTTGTCTTCAATGGAGGTTGAGAGAAAATTGAGAGAATAGTTTGGAGAGATTCAAGAGATTGGATGAATTAGGGAAATTAGGGTTCAATTTAGGGGTTTTAGAATAGTTTAGAAAGACTAAAATGACCCTAAGATCAATTAAAATTACAATTACACCATTAATGAAATGGAGAAAATAACTGGGAACTAGAGTCACAGAACATTTACACGTAGCGTACAATGGTCCACAGTCCATGAACTCGACCGTATGGATACACTTGGTCACGGCCTTGGCTTGCAAACCTTGGAAACTTTTTGGACCACTTCAAGGACTGGCTCATGGGCAGTGAGGCAGTACACAGACCTTGAAGTGGTCTGTGGCACCTCACTTGGCTCAGAGTTTTGGCCCAGGGTCCAAGAAACTTTTTGGACCACTCCACGGTTGCACTTATGAACCGTGAGGCACCACACAGACCGTGAAGTGTCCCGTGGAGCCTTACTTGGTTCCGAGACTTAGTCCATCACCTACCCCACTTTATGGATCAACCCATGAATGGTCTCACGGGTCGTGAACCCCCACATGGTCTGTGGTCCTTCCGTGTGGCCCTGCCTTAGCCAACTTTGTCCCTTGCTTTCCAGAACGCTTTTAGGCACAGTCAATTCTACCGTAATGGCCATAACTTCTACATATAAACTTCGATTCGAGTGAAACCAATTGCATGGCAAAGATAACTCAAAGGGATTCATTTTTATAGGTCATAGTCCACACAGTTCATCTCATACCAAGAGATATATCCATTTAAAGTCAGTACTCTCCACAAATAAACAAGCAAACTTAACCAACGCAATTCTTTTGGACATGGCCACATAAGTAAGACCCATGATGGTCACTAGCCAACCAAAACAGGTTCCAATAGACCTTAATCAACCACTACAAATTTCAAAACATTTTGGGTTGTTACAGTTGCTGGTTGTTTTGGTCGCTTTATGGTTGGGGTTTTTGTGGCTGATTACTGGTCAATTTTTGGTGCATTGTTTGTTGTGTTAAGGATCTTTTGAAGGTCGTTTGGTGAGCTATTGGAGGCTATTGTGTTTGTTTTTAGGTGGTGTAAAGGTGTGGTTTGTGGAAATTTTTGGGTGAGTGTGGTAGCTGATATTTGTTTTTGTTTACCAAGAAAATAGAACATTTTGTTAATTTAATGTGACAAAAAGTAGTTGGCAAATCATAAATTTTTTGTTAACTTTTTGTTAGGATTAATATCTTAAACGTTTTGGCCTCAAAGAATACCATAGTAGTTGGCAACCTATATGTCTTCTCCTGTTTAGAGGAGCTTGCAAATTTGTATGGCTCTTTCGTTTATTTGACTACTTATGTTTCCTGCTATATCAGATTTACTAACAGTATTATTGGTGTTTTATCTCTATCATCATCTGTTATTTATGATGTTTTGATTATTGTATTATTTTGTTGTTCTAGTTCCTTTCTTATAAGCTTTGTACTGCTTCTTTAGTTGATATTTGTTGTTGTATCTTCATGTGGAATTGATAGCTGTCAAAAATTATGCAAACATTCATTCGGTATTCATTCCATAAAATGCTTTGAACTGCATTTCGAGAATTGTTGTAGTGACATTTTTAACTCAGCTAATGAAGCTCAATAAATATATTAGTTATTGTTCACGTATTTTTATAGAATCTTTAATTTTTTGTTATATCTTTTCTAGTAACTATTTTGAGGTCCTATATTGTATATCTTCTTTTAACTCTAAATTCTTTGTTATTAAACTAACATGTACTTGTTTTTTTGCAGCTCAAGAACAAGAACATGAAAATGAAGAATTTATTGTTCAAGAAAGTAATTAAGGAGCAAGTTGAAGTTAGCAAGGATTTTCTTATGAGTGGTTCAAAAACTATATATCTTATGTATATAGTTTCAAATTTCCTCTTTTTAATTCAAAGTTGATGTCATGCATACAACTTGATATGGAATATATATTTGTTTTAGTTCTTTTTATTAATGATAAAATTTTATATTAATTCAGTTATTTAATATATTTTTTTAATGTATGTGAATTAATCATTATTATTTGTTCAATATATAGTATAATATTTATATAATAACAAATGGAAATAAGGTTTTTGCAACTCTTTATGATTGGCGTATTTAATGTCGAAATGATCAAGTGACGGAAAATTTGATCGTCAAAAGTAGCATACCTTTAATGAAAGGCATTTCGGTCGTCAAAATTAGTTGGATGTTAGTTGTTTCTAATGACTTTTAACGACCAAATTTGACTAATTAGCGTAGGAAAAATATGGTCGCTATTAAAGTAAGTATAACGACCGGATGTTATGTTGTGTTAAAAGTTTATTTAACGACGGACCAAAAACCATCACTAAACTTTTAACAGAGGAGCTTTTAACGATGGGCGATGACCAGATTTGTTCCCATTGTTAATGATCTTTAGCGATCGGATTTGGACTTTTAACAACCAAATGTACCTTCGTTAAAGGTCATTTTTCTTGTAGTGAGGATTCCCTTAGCGGTCTTAGTTGAAAGGCTTACTTGAGCTTGCAAGATCGTGAAAGATTTATGAGTAAGTTTCCAAGTGTCGCATGAAATCCTTAGCGAGAGTTCAAAGTCTATGACGTTAGGCTTTTATCATGAGTTGAGGTGCACATTATCCATCCTTCAAACTAGGACCACTTTTGGTAGCCACCCTCAATTTAGGCGTTTTACCTCAGACAAGGTGCATGATGCTCAAGGAAGGACCAGGGCCAATTATAGGATTTAACCATCCATTGGGGTATGATATCTTAGTTGTTTACAATCAAGAGGTCAATTTTAGGCTCAAATAAAGGGATCAAGGGATACATAGCACATTTGGTTGGTTATTTTTAGGCTAAGTAGGATATTACGAAAAACGTCCTAAGATCCTTTCCTAACCAACTAATCTACAATATAAATCAGAGTAACAGGGCAAGTTTTGGATTGAAACTAGTACTGAATCATGCAATTTAACTCACTCATACATGGCTCTACTGTACATGTTGCTACAGACTATAAATCATGTTTTTTATCACAATTTAACCTAACTTATAAGAACAAGCACTGTCAGAGAACTGATCATGCAAGGTTGCTATCAAAACTAACAAAACATAAAACTTTCTATCACGACCAGGATAGGGGGCCTAGATGTGACATGGCGAAAGAGGACCCGAAAACCCTCGATCAAGCAATCATAGCATCATTACACTCATCATCGGTTCGGAAACGCGGAAGCTAAAGCATGTAGCACATAAGCTCTAAGGGTTTAGGAACTTGTGACTCAAGCTATGGGGGTAATTCGGGAATGGGAGGAACATGCTTGCACATAGCACATAGTCATACATCATACTTAACATTCAAGCCATAATCTTAACATGATAACATAATCCCTTTCCTTAACATGGGAAAAATAACCATAGATCAAGTGGAACATAGAGTCATGATACATAGCCAAATATCAACATACAAGTCAAACGTATAAGAGTAAGATTTGTCCAAAACATGCCTCTACTTAGAAGAGTGGGGCCTCGACAAGCTTTGAGGCTCACTCTCAAGTCACGAAAGTAAATACATAAACATAAAGGTAGATAGATGGTGGCTATTACCCTTGAACAATAGGGCTCACCATTACAAGTCTTCAATAAGAATCAAGCGTTGTCCGGGAGAATGAAGTAGTCACCCTGGTACCATACATGGTGAGAACATGTAGAAAAAATATGGATTAGCACAATTAAGCACTAAGTATACGGGCATGCAATGCATATGACAAGTATAGCTTGACCAAGCAACATAACAAGGGGGTAATATATGAAACGATTTGCACGTAGCCAAAGGAGTAGTATAACAATATGCTATGTTATGATGTATGAGAATGCAAGTCCTATGTTCATATATAGTGGGGATGTAACCTCAACCGACAACATGAGTGACCCGAA
>JBCEWC010007939.1:0-20680 GCA_038996855.1 Solanum aculeatissimum | reverse complement strand
TTTTTTTTACTAGTCGTGTACTAATTGATCTGCCCTTTTGGTTAACAAATCAATACATGTGCTTTTCCATGTTATCAGGCATCTAATCTGCGGAATGACATCTTATGTTATCTTAGCATATAAGTGGCTTATAAAAAAGTATGTTCTAATATCTAGTATGCTATTTATGATGTTGATCATTGATAAATTGGTAAAATAGAGAACGTTTCTTATTCGAAAGTGAAAGCGTAGGATGCTCTTTTGTAGATACAAAATCGATGTAGTTTATTCCTACTAGAACGCAAAATATATACCTAAAAAAGTCCTATAGGACACAAACTGTACACCAAATCTTTAAAATTTAAATTAATTTATAGCTACTAACTATCAAGTATGTTATTAAGGCCCCTCAAGTTGGTTCATGGAGGTCCTGAATGCCCAACTTGGCAATTAATATTTGAAACTGCTGCGCACCTAAAGTTTTAGTGAAACATCAATAAGTTGATGTTGTGTCAAAATGAAATGACAAACCAACAAATTTCGTTGAACGCAGTCCCGAACATAATGACAATCCGCCTCATTATGCTTAGTCCGTTCATGATAAATTGGATTATAGGAAATATGCATGTGGCTTGACTATCACAATATAAATAAAACTGGATCTGAATGAGAGGCATATAAGTCTGAAAGTAATTTGTGTAACCAAATGATCTCACAAGTAGTTGTTGCGATTGAACTATGCTCTGCTTCAGCAAAAGAACACGACATTCATTGTTACTTGTTTCTTGCTCTTCCAACGCATATTTCCATTGTGAAAGAATTATTCCTTTTTAACTGCGAGCAACTTCTAAACCAAAAAAAATACTTAAGAGGACCCAAATCATTTACAGGAACCAGGATGCTACGTAGACCTTTAAAGCTTTCAAATTGAATGAACCATTAGTGGCAACAATGACATCATCTACATATACAAGAATGGTTGCAAAAGAATTACCTCGTCGATTCTAAAGTAAGAAAGTGTTAGATTTGGATTGTATAAAGCCAAACCTTAACATGACAATAGAAAACTTAGTGAACCACTGTCGCTTACTACTTCATATATTTCAGAAAACACTAGTTTTCTCGAAGCTTCTTGTTCATATCTCTCATCAAACGATGTTATTCGATAATGTCTGTCTAGCAGACTCCCGTGGGTTCAATTCCCGTCGTTCGCCCATAATTATTTTGTTAAGCTTATCAATTTTTTTAATAAATGCTTGGGTACGAAAGGATTGTTTTTTTAGTGAATGTGTCATAGTATACTTGGAGAGCGTAGTATAACAGAGAGTTGTATGTTGTGTTCCGGAAGGATGAATCGCTCCCGAAAAGGAATCTATTGATTCTCTCTCAATTGGTTGGACCTTAGGTGCGATGATTTAATTCACGGGCAAGGCCTCTGGTTCAAGTCCAGTCTAAATACTCCTGGGTGACCGATAGTGAAGTATTACCGTGAGGGAAGGGTGAAAAGAAGCCCCATCGAGGAGTAAAATAGAACATGAAACCGTAAGCTCCCAAACAGTGGGAGGAGCTAGGGCTTTGACCACGTACCTGTTGAAGAATGAGCTGGCCTGCTTTAATCCATAAAGTGACCGGCGAAGTCGACAAACTCTATTATCTTCAGAAGATAAATATCCTGATGGTAGTTTCATGTAAATCTCCATGAATAAAAGAATTATGCACATCCAATTGATGGAGATCCTAATTTCGCACAATTGCAATAGCTAAAAGTGTATGAACTGTAGTGAGTTTGGCAACTGGAGCAAATGCTTCATTATAATCAAAACCTTCTACTTGGTTGTATCCTTTAGAGACAAGGCGCGCCTTATAGTGCTCAATTGATCCATCAGAGTTAAACTTAATTTTATAGACCCATTTAGAACCAATAGCCTTTTTATCTGTTGGGAGATGTTCTAAGGTCCACATGTGATTTTGTTCAAGTGCTTCCAGCTCTTTTCTCATGGCATGCTTCCAGTGATCTACTTGTACTGCTTGTTTGTAAGACGTTGGCTCAAAATGGTGGGTAATGGCCGAAAGAGAACATGTATGAGCTGTGGGAAAATTGGAATAGGAAACATAGTGACATAAAGGATAAGTTGGACCAGTACCTGAGCAAGTTGTGTTGGATGTACCTATATGTAGATGTGAGTGGAAATAATATACTAGATGATTTGTATATCAATATTATCATGGGTTGTATATTACATTGTGCTGAGACTTTTTCTGAGTGCAGGGTTGTAGTTTGGCGATTTGTGGTTAGGAGTTAAGAAGTTACTTGTATTATTCATTGCATTACTTTAGGTTAGTTCCATTTCGTTGAGTACCCTATTGTTTCGTGCTCACCACTTGCTACATTTTGTAGGTTGTGAGACGGTCCACCTTGTTGTCTTCCTGATTATATTATATCGAGCTTTGGATCTATCGAGAGGTAGTTGTTTGTTCCTTCGACAAACCTTTAGAGATTCTGCTATTATGTTTTGTTCTATTCGAGGATTAGACATTATGACATGTATTTCATTTGAGTATTTTATATTTAGATGCTTGTACATGTGACGCCAATTCTTGGGATGGATGTATTTTGTTTTTTTCCGCATATCTATCTTATTACACTGTTATACTCCATTTTTTTATTTGGTTAAGTTGTTTGGGTTTCAAGCTGACTCGCCTTGGTGCATTAGGTGAGTGCCATCACACCCAAATTTTGGGTCGTGACAACGAAATAGGTGGATTTGGTCAGACGATATACCACTATCCAGATGGAGTCAAAACCCCAACCGTAGGAGGCAACCCAACTACAAAGTCCATAGAAATATGCCCCCATTTCCACTTCAAGATAGACATCTTATGCATCGAACCTCTAGTCCTTTGGTGCTCATATTTGAGTTATTGGAAATTCAAGCACTTTGACACAAACTCAACAATGTATCTCCTTATCCCATACCACCAATAATGTTGTTTTAAATCATGGTACATCTTGGCTTCCCCCGAATGAATAGAATATTTGACACAATGGGCCTCCTCAAGTATCAATCTAGTCAAATCACCCACCTTGGGAACACAGGTACAACTCATAATCCTCAGTACACCATCAGAATCAAGCACTGCTTCTCGAGTTTCACCTTTAGTCACTCTATGTCGAATGGTACACAACTCCTTATCCTAAAACTGTCACTCCCGAATCTGATCCATCAAAGATTAGCAAGCCTCAATAGAAGCGAGCACTCCACCCTAATAAAAAATCTGCAATCTTTTCAACCCATTGGCTAATCTCTGAATATCTCTAGCCTATGATCACTCGTCCACCTGAATGGCTTCTCGACTCTCCATTCTGGAAGTCTTCCAACTCAAAGCATCAACCACCACATTGACCTTTCCCGGATGATATAAAGTAGTCACATCATAATGCTTCAGAAGCTAATCCATCTCCTTTGTCTCAAATTTAGGTCCTTCTGGCTGAAGATGTATTGCAAACTGCGATGATCGATGAAAATGTCGCAATGAACACCATAAAGGTAGTGTCTCTATAACTTCAAAACAAATACAACAATTACCAGCTCCAAGTCATGGGTAGGATAATTTTTCTCACAATCCTTCAACTATCTAGAGGCATAAGCTATCACCTTCTTTTTCTGCATCAACACACCACCTAAACCCCACTCTCGAGGCATCATAATAGATTGTGAAATCTACACCCTCCTTTGGAAATGTCAAAATAGGCGTTGTAGTCAACAAATACTTAAGCTTTTGGAAGCTCTCCTCACACTCATTCAACCACAAGAATGGAGCATTCTTCTGAGTAAGCTTGGTCAATGGAGCTGCTATAAAAGAGAAGCCCTGAACAAATCGCCTATAATAACTAGCTAGGACCACAAAACTATGAATCTCAATGACCAAAATAGGCCCAGTCCAACCCTAAACCACCTCAATCTTTATTGGATCAACCCGGATACCCTCTCTAGATACAATATGACCCAGCAATGCCACCGAACGCAGCCAAAACTCACACTTGGAAAGCTTGGCATACAACCTCTCTTTTCTAAGCTGTTGAAGTACAACCCTCAAGTGCTGCTTATGATCCTCCTTGGTCTTGGAATAGACCAATATATCATTAGAATATTGTCGAAATACACCATTTATCAACTCTATAAATATTTCTAGGGTATTAGTCAATCTAAAAGACATCACAAGGAACTCATAGTGCCTATACCTCGTCTGGAAAGTTGTCATAGGAATATTAGAAGCCCTAATCCTTAACTAATGATATCTGAATCTCAAATCAATCTTGGAAAACATGACTACACCTTGAAGCTGGTCATATAAATCATCAATCTAGGGAGACGATACTTGTTCTTGACAATCACTTTGTTCAACTGTCTATAATCAATACACATCCTCATCGAATTGTCCTTCTTCTTTACAAACAAGAAAGGAGCACCCCATGGAGACATACTAGAGCGTATGAACCCCTTACTCAAAAGATCTTGGAGTTGCTCCTTTAGCTCTTTCAACTCAGTTGGAGCCATATAATAGGAAGGAATAGAGATAGGCTTGGTGCCCTGATCAAGATCAATGGCAAAGTCAATATCCCTGTCTTGAGGGACTCCAAGAAGGTCTGAAGGGAACACATCAACAAACTCTCGAACAATAGTAATATACTTCATCGGTGCTGGCTCAACACCGATATCACAGATAAAATCCAAAGATGCAAGACAACCTCGCTCCACTAACTTTTGTGCCTGAATATAAGATATGACTTTATTGGGATAGGATCTACTCAAACCTTGCCATACAATATCCGATCTACTGGTAATAGCTAAAGTCACAGTCTTAGCATAGCAACCAAGAATAGCCTGATGAGGAGAAAGTAAATACATCCCTAATATAATATCAAAATCAATCATATCAAGAATAATCATAACAACCCAATTCTCATAGCCAGATAAGGTCACATGACAGGATTGGTACACCTGATCCATTACTAAGGGCTCACCTACCAGAGTCAAAGCATGAATAGGTATAGACATAGTATCGCATGGCAAGTCAAAACCCAAGGAGAAGTACGTAGACACATAAGAATAAGTGAATCCAGGATCACATAACATAGATGTAAAGGAATGGCAAACTAGAGCAATACCTGTGATCACAGCATCAGAGGCTTCAGGCTCGAGTCTACTTGGGAAAGTATAACAATGGCCTGCCAATCCTCCACTAGTAAAAGTGGCCCCTCTACTACCAGAATATGCAAAAATATCACCTGATCCTCTACCACCAGTACATCCACCTTTATCAGTCTGGCCCCTAGTCTGTGGGGCTAAACCTCTAACTGGTGGTGTCGGATCTCTGATCGGTGTTACCAAGTAAGAATAGTGGGACCTAAAATGAGTATGTATAGGGTACTACCAAATCATATGATCAGAAGATCCACACCCAAAGCAAGATCTAGGGGTGGACCACTATTATGATAGAGCAAGAGAGATACTATATCTACCTCATCCCGTAGGCCTCTACTTGGAACCAGATGAACTTTTATCGGAGCTATAACAATCATGAGGGCCTCATCCTCCCTCTAAAGCTTTCAAGGTTGCATAAACCCTATGATGTTGAAACAAACCACCTTCTCTGGTCATACCTCTGCCCGCGATGAGACACACGAGTACTATCCTGATGTACGGACCCATTTGGGGTCCTAAAACTCCTCTCCCTGCATCAACTCTGCCTACTTGGCGACACTAGCAATTAACTAAAAAGAATATCTATCTCTAGACACCCAAAATTCAACTATCTGATAGGAAAAATTAGCCCTCTCACAAATCGATGATCTCTTTCCGCCTCAGTCGGAAGTATAGTCATAGCATGTTGAGCTAGTTGATAGAAGTAAATCTCATACTCTGAAACTGTCATTGTGCCTTAACTCAAACTCTTAAACCTTAAACAACTCTCCTCATGGCCACTCTAAGGAACAAACCGATAAAAGAACACACTAGAAAATATCTCCCAAGTCATCTGAGGAGACCCAACTAGAAGGGATCCTGTATAAGTCCTCCAACATTCCCTGGCTAGCCCATAGAGCTGGAGGGAAAACTTCCTCACAACATGCGTCATCTCTGCTAGTCCCACAACATCAAGTAACTCTCTACATGTGGTCAAGAACTCATGAGCAACCTCGGTCTTGCAACCCTCCAACTGAGGTGACTCCATCTTTCAAAATTTCTCATGCTTATGTTGTTCATCATCAGTAAAGGAAACTACTAGTGGAACCTCAATAATCGATGCTGCTAGTGGTTGCTCCACCTGAACTTGGGCCTTGGGGACTAGCTGCTGATCTTGAGGCTGAACCCTTACACGATTCTATGAAGTACCAGATGTATCAACTAGGCCACCTACCTACCCCAAAGTCTCAAGTAAACCCAAAACTCTCAGTAATATATCCTGATGTAGAGGTGCTCCAACATAATCATAAGGAACTTGCTCCTATCTAGGCTTCATGGTTGGCTCAAGGGAGACACCCCGCTCATAATCTCTCGCTGGTGCAGCTCACCGGCCCTGGCCTCTAGCTCGTCATCTAGCATAGCCCCTACCCCTTGCTGGGGTCTCAATAGTAATATCAGGGTTGCCTCCCCTCGTCCTGTAGCTGCAGTAGCTTTAATCCTTGCCATTTGTCAAAATAATACATAACCACTCTGCACTTAAACAAAACCCACGCACGAATTAATTAGAATGAAGTAAAATAGAATTTCCTAATAGTCTTCATAGCCCCTCAAGGATAAGTAAGAGACATCTCTGCATCAATCCTCAAGACTCTACTAGACTGGGCTTGTATACATCTGAGACCAATGAACTTGCGGCTCTAATACCAAATTGTCAATATAAAAAATCTAGGTGTGATGACACTCACCTAACTCATCAGGGTGAGTCATCCCAAACCTTAAACAATTCACCCCTATATTTCTGCACCTTCCCACAGTGCAAGTCCAGGTACTAGCCGTGGTCGTTGAGTTAGAGGCTTGAGGACAATTCCGGAGACTTTGGTAAGCATCAACAACTCTAGATATTTTGTAGTCTCCTTTTTTTTTACAGTCATCTATTGTATTCAGACATTGGCGTTGCACTTTGTAGTTGTAAATTGCTATGTAGGAGTTTCTCCTAGCTATATTAATATTATTATTATTATTATTATTATTATGAGTGTGTGATTAAGTCTATAGTAGCTCTGTGTAGATGACTTCCAGATTCTGGATAGGTTGTGGTTGTGTTATTAGTACTTTACTAGTATTACCATGTTTAGCGATTCAGGACAAGTACCTTGGGTTGGGTTGGCTTGTCTGTAGGCGGGATCTAACAGGCGCCATCATGACCTGAAAGGTCGGGTCGTGACAACGTTTTTCCTTTTAATTATATATAGATAATAAAATAAATCAAAAATCATAAATTAAAAATCTCAGCTTATACCTTTTTACTTATAAACTAAAAGTCAAAAATCAATCCAAACATGCGCTAAATGAATAAAAAGTTTTAAGTAATAAAATAGAGAAATTAAAAATTGCCATTATTTAAAGTCAGTCCTACACATAATATTCACAAATTATGTTATATATATTTTTTAAAAGAACTTATGTTTTGCTAATACAAAAGTTTGATTACTAAGAATAAATTAAAAAATAATCAATATAAATAATAAAATTAAAGAGAAATTCATTTGGAGAGCAAATCATGTTGTATTAATTGTTTGATGCTTGGATAAAAAATACGTTATTCATATAGTAACTTTCATCTAACATATATATAACTATGAAGGATAGCTATAAAATAATTTATTCACGTATAAAATTAATGTGATATGTGATTGACAAGTTAAAATTCATTATAACTAATACATGTATAAATCATGAAAGAATTTATATATTATCTTATATTAAATAAAAAATAAAATAACTAATATATGTATAACCAATTCCTATTCAACTAATACATGCATAACCTAACAAATAAAACTTACTCATAATTCTAATAAGCCAAAAGAATTAAGAAAAGAAGAGAAAAAATAAATGTCATTCTTTAAAGTTCCATCCCCCATCTCTTCAACCAATGCCCTAAGGGCGATCAAAGAAAAAGCTTACAGATGAGAAAAAATAGAGAAAATGAAAGTTTGATCCTCCACCTCTTCAACCGAATGCCTTATTGATGCATAAAACTCATGAAAACACAAATCACGGAAAAAGAGTAAAGAAGCCAAAACCATGAAACTTATCAAACCAGATGACACACAGTACTTACTAACATCCAACTCAATGGGAGAGAAATCGTATACATGCCACTTCTCTTTCTATTTCTCTCTCTAAAACAAACTTTTTTGTCATTTGGTGTCTTTTTCTTTCTTTACTACTTTACTCTTTATAATTGTAACGTATGGGATGTATGTGGTAGAGTTCTTATTTAAATGATTTAGGGGACGGGAGGTAAGTTGTAGAGTTTCTCTTTAGTGGAGAATAGAGATGTCTAGTGGAAAGCAGCCGGCGGGCGATGAACTGCCAATGGGACAGAATTCTTCTGATGAACAAACTAGGCAGGAAGGCGAGTACACTCTTACTTCCATTTTTTTAATTTAATCTGAAATTTTAGGACACTAGTTCATGTATTGTGGACTATATCTGAATTTTCTTAGCTTCGAGTGTAATCCAGAGGCTATCCAGCAGTTGTCGGTCGGCGGTGGTTCAAGACCGTACCCTCAACAATTCAACGTGTCTGACTGTATTTATTACTTGAGGGATGGATTCTGTGACTATGGCTCTCGTTGTCGGTTCAATCATCCTCGCAATCGGATTTTGGTAAGTTTTGTTATACATCCCATAGAAATTGTGTAAGTGTAATTCTAGGGTTCATTTTGAGGTATTTATGTTTATTTTGCCTACTCACTTGATTTGCTTTGTTATAGTCAAATTCAGGTTGATCTACTAACAAAACATTTTTTTATATCTTCATTTCTCATTTTGAGGCTTATATCTAATTATTTGTTTAAAATTTGTAGTCTGAAAGGAGAAAGATCTTTCTTTTTTTTTGTACATCTGATCTTTAGTGAAGTCAACTGCATAAACTTGAAATTTCTTGTGTTTTAACTGATAACAGGCTATGGAAGCAAGAAGAGTTGCTGCACGAGAATACCCTCAGAGAGAGGGTCAATATGTTTGCCAGGTAGTTCCACTAAATGTGATAGAAATCAAGTTGGAATTTGGTGTTAGATTAATGATCAAATTCAAGAGAGAAAATGTGTTTCTTGATTTGGCTATCCTTTGTACAATAACTTTGTTTACTTTTTTTTTTTTACTGATCGTGTAGTAATTGATCTGCCTTTTTTGTTAACAAATCAATACATGTGCTTTTCCATGTTGTACTTTAGGTTCACTAATCAAAGAAAAAAATGGAAATCCTTTCCTCTGCTATGATATTCAATTTATTATTTTGTATAGTGTGATCTAGCAATTGAACCTATTCTATTCCAAGCTATGATTTAACATATGACTTGCTGCTAATTAACTTAAGTGATTGTTGAGTATGAGAACTACCAGTAAGTAAAGTTAGATGGCTATCTATCATGCTTTGTGAATTCTTGCAAAACTTTTCATGAATAAGACTGCAATGTTCGCAATTATAATGCTAGTTGTTTCTAATTATGATTTACAGCACTATATGAGGACAGGGATGTGTAAATTTGCTGCTTCTTGCAAATACCACCATCCAAGACAGAGAGGTGAATCTCCAAGCCATGTGATGCCTAATATTCATGGTTACCCGCTGCGACCGGTCTGTCTTCTTTTCTTGTTGATTATGTTCCTTTTGTCTCCTTGTATTTCTATCTATATTCGTTTGTGTGTTCAACCATTTTCCTTCTCTCCTTTGAAAAGTTTGACCATTAAATTATCTTTTTGATTTGGCTCATTGAGTTTGTTTCACAGAATGAAAAGGAATGTTCGCACTATATGAAAACAGGGCAATGTAAATTTGGCATGACTTGTAAATTTCACCATCCTCAGCCAGCTAATGCGCAAGTTCCAGCATCAGTTGTTGCACCTTTTCCTTTGTCTCGGCCTCCAACCACTTATCCAGCAGTGCAATCTCCATCTATTGATTCAACTGAACAATATGTAACGATTGCTGACAACTGGCCAGTTGTAAGGCCTACTCTGCTTCCAGGTTCCTATTTTGCTGGCACATATGGTCCTATGAATTTTCCTCGTGGAATGGTTCCCATGGCAGATCAGACTCCTTATCCGGTATGTATATTATTGTGTTTGTGGCAACTATTGATGTTGATCTTCTCTAAAATGCAATATTTATCATACAAGTATTAAATTATCTTGTGTAGGATTCTGCTAGTCTACTGCCCTCTCAAACTTCTCAGACTGTAGCTGGACTAAATCCAGTTTATCATCGTACCCAACTCTCTGCTTCTGCACCTGCCTACACAGGACCACATATGTCTGTTATTGCTTCTATTGGTGCTTCAAGCAGCACCCAGAATGAATCTGCATTTCCACAAAGGCCTGGACAACCTCAATGTCATTATTACATGAACTATGGTGATTGTAAATTTGGATCTTCATGTAAGTATCATCATCCAGCTGAGTGGAGTGGAACAAACACAGATCTTGTCAGTGCTATGGGTCTTCCTCATGACCTGTAAGCAACTTACCATCTAATTCTTAGATTGAAATTTTGCACTGCAGTATAATACTTTATATTATGGTCTTACTTGTAAGTTTATATTATAACAGGCCATCTAGAAACACTCCCTTAGTGTTTCTAGGTGAAAACTTTTAATTTTCTATTCTGTTGGAAAAATATTGATGCAGTGGGATTTTAATGAGTATTTTACAATCGTTGTAAAAGTCAGTAAAATACTTCTATAGATGTTTGTTCAAATTAAGTCATACAAAAGGAATTGGAAGATTAATGAAGTTATTTGTTTTTGTTGATTTAATCTTTCCTTCTCTTTTAAAAATGCATATTAAGATATGATTATTTTTTTTATAACAAGGGAACCCACAACCGCTATCCTTTGGGTGCGTATAGGATAAATCTCATCTCCTTTCCAACAACTCACAGGTAAGGTAACTCACACTAGGCAAGCCCCTCTTTTAAAAAAAAGAAATCTATATTGTAATTTCTTAAACATGTATGGAGGTTTAGTATTTTATATTTAACTTTGTCATTTTATCCTAAATAAATTATAGAAATGTTGGTTCTCATCTTTTTAAAAAACATTTCAATATCCAAAAATGTGAAAAATTACTCTCGCTTGCCATTATTTAGTATTATACTCTTTGGAGAGTTACACTGTAGTTTATATTTACTTTTTAAAAACAATTTTAGTTATATGTTAAAAAAATAATTTAATAATTAAGTATGCACTAAGGTAGAAATGGAATGTCACCAAAACTTTTTTATTTGTCCATAGTAAATTTCTTAGAAAGAAAGATAACTTGACATAAGTTTAACCACCATTTCCATATAAAAGGACAACAAACATTTGGATCAATTTTTAATTTTATTGAATAAATAGATCTTTTATGGTTTCACTAACATGTCTTCCATCACAACCCTTTGGGGTGCCCCAGTGGTTGGGGCTTGTATTTCCACGGTGGAGGTCTCAAGTTCAAAATCCCTTGCTAGCATAAATAAGGAATTTGTCTTCTGGGTCGACCCTGGTGCGGGTTACCTCTCCTATGTAATTTGCGAGATATTTCATAGGAGAGGATTTACCTGTGCGCACCCAAAGGGAAGCGGTTGCGGGTTCTCCATAGAAGAAAAAACATCTCATCCATTACATCATCACTCCCTGCCTAAGTTGCTTGTACTCTCTACTTTTGGTATCACACTTGTGTCGACATGAAATGAGTGTGGGTGCGGGGTCCGTACCTGATTTGATCAACCAATTTTGAGTACTTTTACATAATCATCGCAAAATCTCAGGTAGATTCAATGAATTCCATAATTAAAATAAAAGCTAAGGTAAATTTGAATAAAATGAAATATCTTCTATATAGAATTTTTCATGTCACTTCTTTTCCTTTTATTACTTTCCACGATTCTCCACTTGAGTCAACATTTTCTCCTCAAGTTTTCCAAATAATACCTCAAATTTACTCCATTTTTAGATATTTGAATTATTTTTAACTGAATTTATGCACCTGTATCCATACCTAGATTCGTACTTTTGAATATTAGAAGTTAGGTAATGAAGAGTTCGACCTTTAGATACACACCCGCATCGGACACCCTGACTCGAGTCCTAGCAACTTAGCTCCTTGTAGCATTTAAGCGTTAATTCATATAGTTATTGAAATTGATCAAAATGGATGAGGGCTTGCAAGGTCATTAGAACTTCTATTAGGGGTAAAATGGTCAAGAAAATTTCCTTTGAAGACTACAAAAGTAGGATCTTCTTTCTTATATAAAAGTAATATAAGTTATATAACACCTTTCTTGGTTCAAGTTTCTAAAGTAATGTGAAATTATTCCATTGTAATTTTTTTTAAACAATGTTGTGGTCTCCACCCTAACTAAGGGAAATTCTAATCTTAATGAAAGCTTAAATCTATCAGGACTTCATTTATGAGGAATTGTATCTTTAAAACGACAAAAAAAAAGGCCATATGTCAATCATAAACTAGTTAAATTCAGATTCGAGGTCAAGATAGTCCTCTTTTTTTTACATTACTTTATAGAAAAGGTCTTAACTTGTCTTCAATTATAACACTTTCAATCATCAATTCATCATGGTTTCACACTATAGACGGATGCGTCTGTAGGCATACATAGGATGTAATCAAGTCATATTGAGAATCATTTCATTTGAGTCTCTACATGTGTGGCTAGCACCTTCCATCGGATGTGATCATTCTAATATGCACGTCCACTTGTAGGTCTGCATAGAATCTGACCAAATTATCTCACCTATTGTTTTATTCTCTTTTTGCACTGTTTGCACCTTCTATAGGATGTGATCATTATGATTTTTGTCTAATTTTGTATGAGCGCACATCCATCTCAACATTCCTTATCCTTGAGTGGTTACCTTTCCAATGAATGTAATAAAATGTTCCCATTCTTGCCATACTGATGATATACTTTGGATATTACATTTCTTGGCTGATTCTTGTACTTGGGAGAGACTCCCCCCCCCCCCCTCCCCTTTTTTGTTCTTTTGATGAAGTATTTGGGAGACACTTCCCTTTTAAGTTTTATCCATAATATAATCATATCTTTCTAAATATACCAACTATTTAATGACATAATTTAATAGCCAAAAAATATCTGTGATATATTTTAGAGCCCAAGTTTTAAAAGTCAGATTTTCTTTCTTAAACTTTGTATTCAACCAAACATATTCGCATAACCGGAATAGAGGGAGCAATAATTTTCCTTTGAGAATTTGTGAGTCTCTTGAATGCCTAAAAAATACAAGAAAACCCAGGAAGAGCTCTAAATGGCCTCTGCATTGTGGTGGACTCATGATTCTTCTTTCTAATTACTTTTGAAGTGCAGAAAAAGTTGCTAAAACTTTGAACTTCTCATAAAGCTTGATTATAATGCAAGATGACCTACTAGGAAAGGGAAATGGGGAGAGGGATTACAATATGGGGAATTAAACCCTCACCAACAAGGTGGGAGTTCAGGTAGTCAACCAATTGAGCTTCTAAGATTCCCCGCTTCTTTTTTGTTTATTGTGTTATGTGAGTCAAAATTTGTCTTGTTTATTCAATGTGTCAACATGGATTACGGACTATACTTGGACCCTTTGATGATTAAATAACATATTTCCTAACTTTGTGATGTGATATCGTCATCCTTATTATGTTGTATATGCATTCATCGATATCTGCATTGCCATGTTGATTGCATTCTTGTTCTAATTGTGAGAACAAATCCCTTGTTGCCCATTGATATTTTCGCAAGATGTATCTTGTATCCAATAATCAGCATATTAATAGTTTAACAAAGTGAATTTTGTGCTTTGATAATATATGTGCTCAGATTGAAAGATCATTTTTTGGGGGGTTCTCTCAATTGTTGTTAGGGTGCACCAATTGCTCTCACTA
The DNA here is from genome assembly GCA_038996855.1 of Solanum aculeatissimum. Classification (NCBI taxonomy): domain Eukaryota; kingdom Viridiplantae; phylum Streptophyta; class Magnoliopsida; order Solanales; family Solanaceae; genus Solanum; species Solanum aculeatissimum. Next base: position 6,569 of record JBCEWC010007939.1, on the reverse strand, counting down.
CTCACAAAATGGAGTGTGAAAATTTTGACCTTGTTGTAAGTTTGACCATCCACTGAGAATGAGCTATAGTCGCTCAGCATCTTATCTTGCTGATATGCTTGTTGCGCATTACATTGTTGGTGCTTCGGCTCCATCGTCTTCTTATGTCATTCTCCTTTCAATTAGACTATCTTTATGCCGATCCTGTTTGTTTCCTTTTAAAACTAGTGACAAACTCCAACTTGATTTATACCTTTTTATTTGGGACTTTATTGTAAAGAAAAAGAGTTGATTGGCAGATTTGAGTAATGCAATGTATTGTTGCGTTTATGGGATCTGGTTGATGTTCTTTTGTTGTGAAAGTTGCTCAATTTTTTTCTAATACTCCTATTTATCACCAAATACAGGAAAATTTGACTTTGTTAGAATTCATTTTGTTTGTATCGAATGCAGTCTCTTCACTTACATTTTTATGCTCTTTGTTGGTTATGACTTTCCCGGACATCTGTTGTCAATGATTATTAATGTTTAGATTGGGCAAGAAAATATGAGGTTATATTTCTTATTCTTTTTTATTATATATATATATATATATATAAGCCAACAAGGTTGGGCGAACTCTACAAAAATTATTTGTACAGTAAGCTATGTAAAGTGTACTATATACTTGGGCTTCTTTACTTGGACTTCCATTTATGTTTTTCCCTGTTAACATATGTACACTATTTTTTTTATTCAGCAAATCACCAATCCTTGACTAATTCTGTTTTTCTTACATTTTTTCTAGGTCTTTGCATTTATCCATTCTCTTTCTTCCATGTTCCAGCAATCTTCACTCAGAGAGGGCGAGAAAGTATTCATTAAGTATCATTCTTTTAGTCCAAGTTTGTTCCTTTAGTTATCAGTTTACTGCTTCTGTTTCAACAACAACAACAACAACGTACCAAGCAAAATACCACAAGCGCGGTCTGGGAAGGATAAATGTACGTAGACCTTACCACTACCTCATAAAGATAGAGAGCCTGTTAACAGACTATGGAAGCAAGAAGAGCTGCTGCAGGAGAATACCCTGAGAGAGGGTCAATATGTTTGCCAGGTAATTCCAGTAAATGTGATAGAAATCAATTTGGGATTTGGTGTTAGATTAATGATCAAATTCAATAGAGAAAATGTGTTTCTTGATTTGGCTCTCCTTTGTACAATAACTTTACTTTTTTTTACTAGTTGTGTACTAATTGATCTTCCCATGTTCTTTTCCATGTTATTATACATCTAATCTGCTGAATGATATCTTATGTTGTCCTAGCATATAAGTGGCTTATAAAAAAAATATGTTCTAATATCTAGTATGCTATTTATGATGTTGATCATGATGAGATTTCTCATCTTATCTTTCAAATGCTCTATGGAGGAATCTAATTTGCTTGATATGCTCTGTCAAAATATTCATCATTTTACTGTATTTAGTGAATGTTTTACCCTAGAAGTATTTAGCAGTGAATTATCTTTCAATCGTCCATTTTTCAACTTCTTTGCTTATATTTGTATCATTTCCTTCCAATTATGATTGATCATGTTTGTATGATGTTGGTGCATCAGAGGAATTTAAATAAAGAAAGATGGTCAATATGAATTCATAGTTGACCCCAACTCGAACTCTGAGGTATGGTAGTTGTTATGTTATTGATCTTATTTTGTGTAAGCTATGATTGATTACTGTATGAAATTTCTCTCTTCCATTAGCACACCATTTTATGACATATGAAATCTGATAGTTATTTGTCATATATATGTCCAAGAAGTTTTTGATACTCAAAATGCACACGGCTGACTCAACTCTCATGATTCGTCTGTTTGCTGCCTATCGAAGGAGAAGGACCTCTTTCTCTGTATTAATTTTTCATTTGTTTAAAGCCACTGCTAGAATGTTGTAAGTTAATTTTTCACATTCTGTTCTGCGTTCAATATATGTGTTACTAAGTGCATACTTCTGTTTTTTTTTATTTCTTTTGATATTTTGAAATATACTATTGAATTGTGCTACTCATAAGTGCTTTAGTTTAAATATAATTTCTACTTTCTACATTGGGGTGCTAGTTTCGAGCTTTTGAGACTTTTTTGCCTTACCTTGATTCATTTTTTGACTTGGTTGTCTAGAGTGATGTTATGGTTTCCAGGTAGTAAATCAATCACTTTTTCTTTTTATAAATTCAATTTTTTGCGGAAGTTTTTAGTGACTTTGTCTCTCTATTATGTATAGAGTTCCAACATATATCAAATAATTTATTTTGTTCATTGTGTATAGTTCATTTTAAAAAGCATAGTCTAGTGTCTTCTAGAATTGACACTAGGTTTACTTGCATACACATTATCCTTTTCAGACTCGACTTGTGCCATTACAATTGTTGTTATTATCATTTTTTCATGTTTCACACTAAGGATGTTGTTCTTTAGGATTTTTTTCTTCTATGTTGTGATTTAGTTTTAGATTGTGAATGTTATTGTTACCTAAATTATGGTTTACATAAGTATGCAGTTGAAATCTATTATATAATTTTTTATCTGTTAGTTGTCATGATTTTGATAGATTTAGATATCTTTTGAATTTTCCATGTATGTTACCTGTTGAAAAAAATTTATTTTGTTGTACTTTAGGTTGACTAATCAAAGAAAAAATGGAAATCCTTTCGTCTGCTATGATATTTAATTTATTATTTTGTATAGTGTGATCTTGCAATTTAACCTATTCTATTCCAAGCTATGATTTAACATATGATTTGTTGCTAATTAACTTAAGCAATTGTTGAATATGAAAACTACCAGTAAGTAGAGTTAGATGGCTATTTGCCATGCTTTTGGAATTCTTGCAAAACTTTCATGAATAAGGCTATAATGTTCACCGTTATAATGCTAGTTTTTTCTAATTATGATTTACAGTACTATATGAGGACAGGGATGTGTAAATTTGGTGCTTCCTGCAAATACCACCATCCAAGACAGAGAGGTGAATCTCCAAGCCTGGTGATGCCTAACATTCATTATTCCCCGCTGCGATCGGGTCTGTCTTCTTTTCATGTTGATTATGTTCCTTTTGTCTCCTTGTATTTCTATCTCCATTCATTTGTGTTTTCAATCTTTTTCCGTATCTCCTTTGAAAAGTTTGACCATTAAATTATATTTTTTATTTGCTCATTAAGTTTGTTTCACAAAATGAAAAGGAATGTTTACACTATATGAAAATAGGGCAGTGTAAATTTGGCATGACCTGTAAATTTCACCATCCTCATCCGGCTGATGTGCAAGGTCCAGCATCAGCGGCTGCACCTTTTCCTTTGCCAGAGGTTGTTCTGTCAGCAACCACTTATCCAGCAGTGCATTCTCCATCTGTTGATTCAGCTGAACAATATGGAATGATTGTTGACAACTGGCCAGTGTAAGGCCTACTCTGCTTCCAGGTTCCTATTTTCCTGGCACATATGCTCCTATGCTTTTTCCTCCTGCGATGGTTCCCATGTCGGATTGGATTCCTTATTCGGTAATTATATTATAAGTGTTTGTTGAAACTATTGATGTCGATCTTCTATAAAATGCACTATTTATTAGTCAAGTATTAAATTATCCGGTGTAGGATTTTGCTAGTCTAGTGCCCTCCTAAACTACTCAGTCTGCAGCTAGACCAAATCCAATTTATCGAGTACACAATTATCTGCTTCTGCACATACCTACATAGGACCTCATATGTATATTATTGCTTCTATTGGTGCTTCAAGCAGCACCCAGAATGAATCTGCATTTCCACAAAGGCCTGGACAGTCTGAATGTGATTATTACATGAATTATGGAGATTGCAAATTTGGATCTTCATGTAAGTATCATCATCCATCTGAGTGGAGTGGAACAAACACAGATCTTGTCAGTGTTATGGATCTTCCCCATGAACTGTAAGCAACTTGTCATCTAATCTTTAGATTGAAATTCTGCACTGCAATATAATATTTTATATTATGGTCTTGCTTGTAAATTTATATTATAATAGGTCATATACAAACATTCCCTTAATGTTTCTAGGTGCAAACTTTTAATTTGCTGTTCTGTTCGAAAAATATTGACAATAAAAAATAAATACAATGTGCTCCTCCTTTCTATCTTGTGTAGGCAGTTGGAGATTCATTTTCTTCTCTCCCTTTCCGTCTTGTGATTGAAATATTTATTGCATGCAAGTTTTGCAGTACAGGTATTCTCTTTATCGGTCTCTCCTGACATTTTTATTGTGTTTAGAATAGTGGCTTTTGGCCTATACAAATCCTGGGCCGAAACTACTTTAACATTTATATTTGCAATTTTTATGGTTAATTTCTACTTTTGCTTTTTCGTGTCATTATATTAGTTATAAGGATAGTTCAACAATGTTTCAATATTTCTAAAATTTTAAGCATATAAATATTTTTGTAAGTTATAAACAATAATTTTCTTAGAGTATATTTTAGACTTTTCTTTAATTTTGAAACAAATGCATGTCCCAAAGTTCTTCTCCTTTTTATATTTTACTAAAAGTTATTGAGATTAAAATCTTTTAATGATCCAAATTGAATTTTACCTTATGTTGGATTAATTTCATTACTTGTTTTCTCGATTAAACTTATATTGGCTAACCCGCTTTTTACAAAAATAAATATGGTATTCAAGTGACATAAAAATACTTAATGCTACAAGTTTGTTATTTGATGATGGTCAATAAAGTTAATATATAAATAAAGATAGAATCTAAAATTGAATAATTAAAATTCTTGATGCAGTAAGATTTTAATGGGTATGTTATAATTGTTGTAAAAGTCTTGATACAGTAAAATACTTCTAGAGATGTTTGTTCAAATTAAATCATACAAAAGGAATTGGAAGATTAATGAAGTTATTTGTTTTTGTTGTTTTAATCTTTCCTTCTCTTTTAAAAATGCATATTAAGATATGATTATTTTTTTTGACAACGAGAACCCACAACCGCTACCCTTTGGGTGCGGATAGGGTAAATCTCATCTCCTGTCCAATAGCTCGCAAACCACACAGGTGAAATAACTCACACTAGGCAGGTCCCTCTTTTTTTTAAAAAGAAATCTATATTGTAATTTCTTAAACATGTATGGAAGTTTGGTATTTCATATTTAACTTTGTCATTTTATCCCAAATAAATTATAGAAATGTCGGTTCGAATCTTTTTAAAAATATTTCAATATCCAAAAATGTGAAAAATTACTCTCGTTTGCCATTATTCAGTATTATACTCTTTGGAGAGTTACACTGTAGTTTATATTTACTTTTTAATAACAATTTTAGCTATATGTTAAAAAAATAATTTAATAATTAAGTATGCACTAAGGTAGAAATGAAATGTCACCATAACTTTTTTACTTGTCCATAGTAAATTTCTTAGAAAGAAAGATAACTTGAGATAAGTTTAACCACCATTTCCATATAAAAGGACAACAAACATTTGGATCAATTTTTAATTTGGTTGAATAAATAGATCTTTTATGGTTTCACTAACATCTCTTCCACTACAACCCTTTGGGGTGACTCAGTGATTTGGTTTGAGGCTTCCATGTTGGAGATCTCAAGTTCGAAACTCATTACTAGCGAAAGCAGGGGGTTTACCTTCTGGGTCGAACTCGTTGCACCGGGTTCTCTATGCACCTTATCCATACCTAGATTTGTACTCTTGAATAGAAGTTAGATAATGAAGAATTCAACCTTTAGATATACACCCTGTATCGGACACTCTCACTCGAGTCCTAACAACTTAGCTCCTTGTAGCGTTTAACCTTAATCCATATAGTTATTGAAATTGATCAAAATGGGTGAGGACTTGCAAGGTCATTAGAGCTTCAATTAGGGGTAAAATGGTCAAGAAAATTTTCTGTGAGGTCTACAAAAGTAGGATCTTCTCTCTTATATAGAAGTAATATAAGTTATATAACACTTTTCTTAGTTCATGTAATTTGAATTTGCTCCATTGTAATTTTTTTTAAACAATGTTGTGGTCTCCCACCCAAACTAAGGACAATTCTAAATTTAATGAAAGCTTAAATCTGTCATGACTTTCTTATGAGGAATTTTATCTTTAAAACGATCAAAAAGAAAAACAAAGACAACATGTCAATCACAAACTTGTTAAATTCAGATTCTAGGTCTAGATCGTCCTATTCTTTTTGCATTACCTTATAGAAAAGGTCTTAACCCATCTATACTTATGACACTTTCAATCATCAATTCATCATGATTTGACATAATAGATGGATGTGTCTGTAGGCATACATAGGATGAAATCAAGTCATATTGAGTGACATTTCATTTGAGTCTCTGCATGTGTGGCTAGCACCTTTCGTTGGATGTGATCAATCTAATATGTACATCCATTTGTAGGTCCGCATACGATCTAACCAAATTATCTAACCTATTGTTTGATTCTCTTTGTGCATAGTTTGCACCTTTTATAGGAGGTGACCATCATGATTTTTGTCTAATTTTGTATGAGTGCACATCCATCTCAACATTCTTATTTTAACATTTATGTACCCGTAACAATTAATGTCTTA